>NW_026471656.1:0-11873 GCF_026875155.1 Cherax quadricarinatus | reverse complement strand
AAGTTTATTCTCCATGAGGATTACAATGCAGGGTTTACAGATTTTGGATATTGTGTAGTTTACATGTTATAAAATACTAATTACACATGGGGCCACTAGGACACCTAGCATGGCTAGGCATTTTGGGCAGACTTAGATTAATTCTTAACTCTAAATTATTACAGATTAAGGAGCAAGTTGGTGTTGAGGCTAAGTGACTACATTATAGCAATGTGAATGCTTTTGTTTTGGCACAATACATAGTTTCTATATTGGAGTATAATAGGTAAACCTATGACTAGTTAGGATTCATTATTTTAAGATTAAGACTCGTACTAATGTATTTATAGTCAAATGGGTGAGTGAGTGAGTATAAGTGTGAACCACCTGGTGGTTTTCATGTAGTTAGCTGATGGGGTGTATCAGTGAGATGTTTTCTAATGGTAGTTTTGAAAGTGATGAATGTGTCTGCAGTTCTAAAGTTTTCAGGTAGGTTGTTCCAGATTTTAGGTCCTTTGACATATATTGAATTTTTTGTAAAGGTTTAGTCAGACATGGGGAATGTCATATAGATGTTTGTGTCTGGTGTTATGCCTGTGGGTCCTGTCACAACTATCAAGAAAGCATTTTTGGTCAAGGCTAATATTGGAATTTAAGGTTCTGTAGATGTAGATTGCACAGTAGTAAGTGTGGATGTTCTGAACAGGGAGTAAGTTTAGATCTATGAAGAGTAGGGGGTTGTGTTGCCAGGGATGGGATTTAGTGATTATTCTTACTGCAGCTTTTTGTTGGGTTATTATTGGTTTTAGGTGTATTGCTACAGTTGATCCCCAAGCACAGATAACATAGGTGAGGTATGGATAAATGAGTGAATGGTATAGTGTGAGAAGGGCAGTTTGTGGCATGTAGTATTGTAACTTGGAGAGGATCCCAACCATTTTGGATACTTTTTTTGTTATGTGTTGGATATGGGTGCTGAAATTCAAGTTGTTGTCGAGATATAGGCCTAGGAATTTGCCCTCATTATGTCTGGCATTTAGAGTGTTGTCGATGTTAATGTTAAGTTGCGCAACACCTGCTCTGCTACCAAACATAATACAGTAGGTTTTGTCAGTGTTATGTGTAAGTTTATTGGCTGTCATCCAAGTCGATATTTTGAGCAGCTCCTCATTAACAATGCTGTTGAGGGTGGCAAGATTAGGGTGAGAGATGACATAAGTCATGTCGTCAGCAAAGAGAATGGGTTTCAGGTGTAGGGATACGTTTGGAAAATCATTGATGTAAATAGGAAGAACAGGGGAACAAGGACACTTCCTTGTGGAACTCCAGTATCAAGTGGCCATGTTGATGAGGCTGTGTCTTTAATGGTGACATACTGATACCTATTAGTAAGGTAATATTTGAAATATGCAAGTACATGGCCTCTTATACCATGATGGTCAAGGTTGTGGAGTAGGATGCCATGGTCTACTGTGTCAAAAGCTTTTCTTAGATCAATGAAGATTCCTATCAACCAGGCTGTTACTGCTGGCCACACACAAACTGACATGCGAACCACAGCCCGGTTGGTCAGGTACTGACTTTAGGTGTCTGTCCAGTGCCTTCTTGAAGACAGCCAGAGGTCTATTGGTAATCCCCCTTATGTATGCTGGGAGGCAATTGAACAGTCTTGGCTCCCAGACACTTTTTGTGTTCTCTCTCAGTGTACTTACATTGCAACATAAGAACACAAGAAAGAAGGAACACTGCAACAGGCCTACTGACCCATGCAGACCAGGTCCATGTCCCCCCCAGATTAGCCCAATGACCCACCCCCCAGATTAGTCCAATGACCCCCCAGATTAGCCCAATGACCCACCCCCCCAGATTAGACCAATGACCCACCCAGTCTGGCCACCTCCACTCAAGGAAGGAGCATGGCACCAGACCTAGCAGCACAAGCTAGTCAGGTCCAACTCACACCCACCCACACCCACTCATGTATTTATCTAACCTATTTTTAAAACTACACAACGTTTCAGCCAGAATAACTGTACTTGGGAGTTTCTTCCACTCATCCACAACTCTATTACCAAACCAGTGCTTTGATATATTCATCCTGAATCTGAATTTTTCCATCTTGAAACGATTGCTGCAAGTCCTGTTCTGGCTGGAAATTTTCAGCACGCTATTTACATCCCCTTTATTTATTCCTGTTTTCCATTTATACACCTCGATCACATCCCCCCTAATTCTACGCCTATCGAGAGAGTGCAGATTCAGGGCCCTCAGTCTTTCCTCATAGGGAAGATTTCTGATACATGGGACCATCTCTGTCGTCCTCCTCTGTACGTTTTCCAGAGCATTTATATCCATTCTGAAATATGGTGACCAGAACTGAGCAGCATAGTCTAAATGAGGTCTAACCAAGGATATATAGAGTTGAAGAACAACCTGAGGACTTCTATTATTTATACTTCTACATATGAAGCCAAGAATTCTGTTAGTTTTATTGTCTTGGTTTTAGATTACTGCTAACCAGAACTCCTAAATCCTTCTCGCAATCAGTAGTATTAAGATCTACATTACTTAGTTTATATGTTTATGTGGTTGATGTCCACCTGGAGCCTTGCAGTGTCAGCAATGGAGGACACTGACATGCAGATTCGGGTGTCATCTGCAAAGGAAGACACGGTGCTGTGGCTGACATCTTTGTCTATGTCAGATATGAAGATGAGAAACAAGATGGGAGCGAGTACTGTGCCTTGTGGAACAGAGCTTTTCACCGTAGCCGCCTCAGACTTTACTCTGTTGACTACTACTCTTTGTGTTCTATTTGTGAGGAAATTCTAGATCCATCTACCAACTTTTCCTGTTATTCCTTTAGCATGCATTTTGTGCGCTACTACACCATGGTCACACTTATCAAAGGCTTCTGCAAAGTCTGTATATATTACATCTGCATTATTTTTGTCTTCTAGTGCATCTAGGACCTTGCTGTAGTGATCCAGTAGCTGAGACAGACAGGAGCGACCTGCTCTGTACCCATGTTGCCCTGGGTTGTGTAATTGATGGGTATCTAGATGCGTAGCGATCTTTCTTCTTAAGACCTTTCAAAGATTTTTATGATATGGGATAATAGTGCTATCGGTCTGTAGTTCTTTGCTGTTGCTTTACTGCCCCTTATGTGGAGTGGGGCTATGTCTGTTGTTTTTAGTAGCTGTGGGACGACCCCCGTGTCCATGCTCCCTCTCCATAGAATGGTAAAAGCTCGTGATAGGGGCTTCCTGCAGTTCTTGATGAACACAGAGTTCCATGAGCCAGGTCCTGGGGCACAGTGCATGAGCATGCCATCGCCTGTTCAAAGTCATTTGGTGTCAGGATAATATCAGATAGGCTTGTGTTAACTAAATTCTGTGGCTCTCTCATAAAAAAAAAATAATTTTGATCTTCGACTCTCAGTCTGGTTAGCGGCTCGCTAAAAACTGAGTCATATTGGGACTTGAGTAGCTCACTCATTTCCTTGCTGTCATCTGTGTAGCACCCATCCTGTTTAAGTAGGAGCCCAATACTGGATGTTGTTCTCGACTTTGATTTTGCATAAGAAAAGAAATACTTTGGGTTTCTTTCGATTTCATTTATGGCTTTAAGTTCTTCCCACGATTCTTTACTCCTATAAGATTCCTTTAGCTTAAGTTCGATGTTAGCTATTTCTCTGACCACTGACTCCCTACGCATTTCAGATATGTTGACTTCTTTTAGCCGCTCTGTTATTCTTTTCCATCGCCTGTAAAGGGAGCACCTGTCCCTTTCTATTTTACATCTACCCCTCCTTTTTCTTACATTTTGCATACATCGAGTGCCACAGAGTTAATCTGTTCTAGGCATAAGCTGGGGTCTGTGTTGCTTAGTCTATCTTCCCAGCTTATATCATTTAGGACTTGATTTACTTGGTCCCACTTTATGTTCTTGTTATTGAAGTTGAATATGGTGAATGCTCCCTCGTGACTAATCTCATTTTGTCGGTCTGGGGCTCCGTGCATACATATCTGAACCTCGATTATGTAGTGATCTGAGTGTATTTTTTTGATATGGTGACATTTCGTATCAGATCGTCATTGTTAGTGAAGATGAGGTCTAGTGTATTCTCCAGTCTAGTAGGCTCTATTATTTGTTGGTTTAAGTTGAATTTTGTGCAGAGATTTAAAAGCTCATGTGAGTGTGGGTTCTCGCCAGAGCTGCCTCCTGGTGTTATCACTGCAACAACATTATTTGCTATATTCCTCAATTTTAGGTGCCTCAAGTTAAAATACCCCAGGAGCAAGATGTTTGGGGCAGGAGCTGGCAGATTTTCCAGACAGTGTTCAATTTTTGACAGCTGTTCCTGGAATTGCTAGGACGATCTTTACTGCTAAAACTTCCACTACATCATTTGAGGCATTAAGCAGTTCTGTGCAAACAAGTGACTGCGATATACAGGCCAACTCCCCCTTTTGCCTGTTCACTCTGTCACATCTGTATAGGTTGTAACCTGGGATCCATATTTCATTGTCCAAGTGATCCTTTACATGGGTCTCTGTGAAAGCTGCAAATATTGCATTTGCCTCAGCAAGCAGTCCACGGATGAAAGGTATTTTTTTGTTCGTTGCTTGCTTTAGACCCTGTATATTTGCAAAGAAGAATGTCATCAGACTGGTGGTATTTGTGGTACTAGGGGGGACTTTTTTTTCCGGCTCTAGTATCTGTATCTGTTGGTTTGGAGTGGAGGCCATTAACTGAGATTGCACTCCAGAAATGACTGGATTTGGCGTACAATTTCTGCCATTTCCTTCCAGTTTTTTTTCCTTCCTGGCACTAAAAAACCTCTCCCTCTTGAGTGGCTGTGGCTACCCAGGTTTTCCCATGGCCTGGATGTATTGTATCTTTTTGTCCCCTTTAGATGGATGGCCTGGCAATTTAAGTTATAGCACAGTCTTTCCTGTACTGAAGAGGGACACATTTCAGGGTGACAAAGCTTACAGGAAGTGAGTTTGCATTTTCCTTTTGTCATATGGGCACTGTATTTTCTAGGGTGGTCATAGTTGCACGTCCCATCTGTTTTTCCAGATTTCCCATGCCTACAGATACCAAGTGCATAGTATGTGCACAGGCTTGGTTTCTGTTTGCCTTGGGTTTCTGTGACTGTATTCCCTGTTGGTGCATGTTTACCTGTCTCTTTCCTATCCTCACTAGTACTAACAATGGAGCTATCACTAGTTGTTTCTGGTAATATATCCTCACTATTGCAAGTGGAGTTCTCTTGTTTGCTATCTCCTGTGGTATTACTAGTTTGTAATATTGGTTTTATCATGTCCTTGACTACACCTGTTTCCCTACTACAGCTCCTGTCTCCTTCGAGGTCATTTATATGCATTCCCTCATGCATACATTTACTGTCTCCCAGGATAGCACCTCCATCCTCACCATTACTGTCTCCCAGGACAGCACCTCCATCCTCACCATTACTGCCTCCCAGGACAGCACCTCCATTCTCACCGTTAATGTCTCCAAGGACAGCACCTCTGGAAATTTATTTGGTCCCTAAAGTTCCACAGGACAGATCCAGCATGGCCGTAATAGAACGGCTGAGCTGGGTGGTCCTTATACCCCACCCAAAACAAAGCATTCTCTAGTTGGCGTGGATTGTTGGTAAGCTTATTTAATTTATAGATTTACCCTTCAGGGAAGGAGTAGGTAGGTGTCAGCATGCCTCGTAGTCCAGGTTTTCCCGTGTTTTCACAGTCGCTCTTTTGTGCTAGAACTTTAATTTGTGCCATCAATCCTATACGATACATCCCTCTAGCGCCTGGAACCAATCTTGGACGGAAAACATTATATACTGAGTCAAAAAAGGAGAACTAGTGTGCAGTACCTAGCAGAGTTTACCGCCAGAGGGGAATCATAGGCCTGTGTCCCGGGTGAAAAAATAATAATAATTGAACTTTTCTTGTCAGAGGAAAGAAAGTCTCCCTGATAACATTGTGTATACATAGTATTATAGTGTATACTACAGTGGCTCCCTTGTATATAGATGATAAAGGCTAAAGTATCATTTGAAAACAGGTGAATTTGTAAATGAAGTGATAAGCCTATAGAGGCAGGTGCCAGAAGTCGCCAGAAACTTACCACAGGTCAGCTGTTTTAATAATCTTCCTGGCCTGCTAGTGTACTCGCATATAATCTAGTGATACCAGTGAAAAACAGAATACAGTGTTGTAGTAGCAACTAACCAGTATTATAATGGTACTTAGTGGAGTGGAGTGACTTTCATTAGTTTCTTTTTTCTTGAAATACCAGACGTTACTGTGAATTTCATATAACCTGTAGTTACCAGCGGTCGCAATACACACAACGAGAAGCAATTATTACTACAGAAAAAGCGTCCTTCCTCCAAAATTTCCAGCAGTCAACTATAGTGATAATATAGCATTTATTGTGGTGGAGGCCAAAAAGAAAAACTAGAAAAGCTAGATTCAGCGATTGATAAACAAGGGTTGAGGCTCGACCGTTCGTCACTGTAGGAGTTTCCAGCAGTCACCGGTTCTTCAACACGCAAGTTATACTTTTGTATCAATCAAATCACATATTACTCGGGTAGATAATTTCCAGTAGATCCTTCATGTGTTAGCCCAAATCACCGACCAGTATGCTTTAAATAAGTGACCCACTGATCAGATCAGACTGGCTCCGAACCCTCGACTGGACCGAACCCTCGACTGGTCCGAACCCTTGACCGGTTTCAAACGGATTCGTTGGACAATAAAGCAGACTGTAAACGGATGGAGTTGTAGGCGCCCTTATAAACACAAACAATAAATATAAAACAGGTAAACTCCAGGAGCGTACTCCGGTAAGCTGTCCTGATATACAAGTACAGTTAGAAATAGAAATACAGATAGCTAGAGCTTTATTTAAGGAGGTTATTAATAGAGTATTCAAGAGGTTGCAAGTAGAATTGCAGTAAATCAACCATTCAATTCATTATGAAGCTGTGTGTAGTCTGCAATAAATCAAACAAACGGGCTTCCACATGGATAAATTGTCATTTTTGTGGAAATTGGTGTCACGCCCCTTGTGCAGATATCAAAGAACTAGCTAAAAGCAGTATTAAAACAGGGAAGTGTTTTTGGGTATGCCCAAAGGAGATAAATCTGTGGACTAAAATCACAAGGGTATTAAAAGAGGATAACATTAAAGCTGCTTTCATAGACAACCTGGAAGCTTTCTACAACAGATGGGAACATAAAAAGTCTGGGCTGACAGGTACTGCCCTTGATACTGGCCATGTAGTCAGAAACTAAGGCTGGAGGTGATGTCCTGGTAGTCAGTAAATGTTGGGCTGATAGTGCTGTCCTGGGAGACAGTAATGGTGAAGCTGGAGGTGCTGTCCTGGGAGACAGTAATGGTGAAGCTGGAGGTGCTGTCCTGGGAGACAGTAATGGTGAAGCTGGAGATTTTGTTCAGGTAGTCGGGAATTATACGCAGGAAGGAATGCATATAAATGTCCTCATGGGGACAGGAGCCGTAGTGGGGAAACAAGTGTAGTCAAAGATAAGATGAAACCAATATTGCAAACTAGAAATACAACAGAAAATAGCAAACAAGAGGACTCCACTAGCAATAGTGAGGATATATTACCAAAAACAACTGGTGGGAGCTCCATTGTTGGTGTTTAGGGTGGAAAAGGAATAAGACAGGGAAACTGCACCAACAGGAATACAGTCACAGAAAACCCAAGCAAAGGGAAAAACCAAGCCTGTGCACATACTATGCACTTGGTATCTGCAGAATGGGAAATCTGGAAAAACAGATGGGACGTGCAACTATGACCACCCTAGAAAATGCCGTGCCCATAGACAACAGGAAAATGCAAACTCCCTTCTGTAAGTTTTTTCCCACCTAAAAATGTGTACCTTTTCAGTACAGGAAAGACTGTGCTATAACTTAAATTTGCAAGGCACGCCATCTACAGGGGACAAAAGATACAAAACATCCAGCCATGGGAAAACCTGGGTAGCCACAGCCACTCAAGAGGAAAGGTTTTTTTAGGCCAGGAAGAAAAAAAAAAACTGGCAGGAAAGGGCAGAAATTGTACACCAAACCCCAGTCATTCCTGGAGTGAACCACAGTCGATGGCCTCCACTCCAAAACCAACAGAACAGATACTAATGCCAGAAAAAAAATCCCCCCCAGTACCAACAATACCACCAGTCCGATGACATTCTCTTTGCAAATATACAGGGTCTAAAGCCAGCAACAAACAACAAAATACCTTTCATCTGTGGACTCCCTTGCAGAGGAAAAAGGGCCAATGTTCACGCTTTCACTGAGACCCACAAAAAGGGAAACACTTGGACAACAAAAATATGGATCCCAGGTTAAAACCTATACAGATGTGACAGAGTGAACAGGCAAAAGGGGGGGGGGGGGGGGGGTTGGCCTGTATTGCAGAGTCATTTTGTTTGCACAGAACTGCTTAATGCCTCAAATGATGTAGTGGAAGTTTTAGCAGTAAAGGTCGAGAACCAAAACCTAGTCATTGTGGTAGACTACAAGCCTCTGGATGCAACATCCCCGCAATTCCAGGTACAGCGTTAAAAATTGACCACTGTCTGGAAAATCTTCCAGTCCTGCACCCAACATCTTGCTCCTGGGGGATTTCAACTTAAGGCACCTAAAGTGGAGGAATATAGCAAATAATAATTTTTTGCAGTAATAACACCAGGGGGCAGCTCTGATGAAAACTTACACTCACACGAGCTTTTAAATCTCTGCACAAAATTCAATTTAAACCAGCAAATAATAGAGCCTACTAAAAATGGAAATACACTAACCTCATCTTCACTAACAATGAAGATCTGATAAGAAATGTCACCATATCAAAAACAATATACTCAGATCACAACATAATTGAGGTTCAGACATGTATGGCGGAGCCTCAGACCGACAAAATGAACTGTCACGAGGGGGCATTCACCAAATTCAACTTCAATAACAAAAACATAAAGTGGGACCAAGTAAACCAAGTCCTAACCGATATAAGCTGGGAAGATATACTAAGCAAACCAGACCCCAACTTATGCCTAGAACAGATTAACTTGGTGGCACTCGATGTATGCACAAGACTTATTCCTCTAAGAAAAAGGAGGAGTAGATGTAAAATAGAAAGAGACCCGGCGCTCCCTTTACAGGCGACGGAAAAGAATAACAGAGCGGCTAAAAGAGGTCAATCTATCTGAAATGCGTAGGTAGACACTGGTCAGAGAAATAGCAAACATCGAATTTAAGCTAAAGGAATCTTATAGGAGTCAGGAATCGCGGAAAGAACTAAAAGCCATAAATGAAATCGAAAGAAACCCAAAGTATTTCTTCTCCTATGCCAAATCAAAAGTCGAAAACACGTCCCAGTATTGGGCCCTTACTTAAACAAGATGGGTCCTACACAGATGACAGCAAGGAAATGAGTGAGCTACTCATGTCCCAATATGACTCAGTTTTTAGCAAGCCACTAACCAGACTGAGAGTCGAAGATCAAAATGATTTTTTTATGAGAGAGCCTCAGAATTTGGTTAACACAAGCCTGTCTGATGTTATCCTGACGCCAAATGACTTCGAACAGGCGATAAATGACATGCCCATGCACTCTGCCCCAGGCCAGACTCATGGAACATCCGTGTTATCAAGAACTGCAAGAAGCCCCTATCACGAGCCTTTACCATCCTATAGAGAGGGAGCATGGACACGGGGGTCGTCCCACAGTTACTAAAAACAACAGACATAGCCCCACTCCACAAAGGGGGCAGTAAAGCAACAGCAAAGAACTACAGACCGATAGCACTAACATCCCATATCATAAAAATCTTTGAAAGGGTCCTAAGAAGCAAGATCACCACCCATCTAGAAACCCATCAGTTACACAACCCAGGGCAACATGGGTTTAGAACAGGTCGCTCCTGTCTGTCTCAACTATTGGATCACTACGACAAGGTCCTAAATGCACTAGAAGACAAAAAGAATGCAGATGTAATATATACAGACTTTGCAAAAGCCTTCGACATGTGTGACCATGGCGTAATAGCACACAAAATGCGTGCTAAAGGAATAACAGGAAAAATCAGTCGATGGATCTATAATTTCCTCACTAACAGAACACAGAGTAGTCGTCAACAGAGTAAAGTCCGAGGCAGCCACGGTGAAAAGCTCTGTTCCACAAGGCACAGTACTCGCTCCCATCTTGTTCCTCATCCTCATATCTGACATAGAGAATGATGTCAGCCACAGCACCATGTCTTCCTTTGCAGATGACACCCGAATCTGCATGACAGTGTCTTCCATTGCAGACACTGCAAGGCTCCATGCGGACATCAACCAAATTTTTCAGTGGGCTGCAGAAAACAATATGAAGTTCAACGATGAGAAATTTCAATTACTCAGATATGGTAAACACGAGGAAATTAAATCTTCATCAGAGTACAAAACAAATTCTGGCTACAAAATAGAGTGAAACACCAACGTCAAAGACCTGGGAGTGATCATGTTGGAGGATCTCACCTTCAAGGACCAAAACATTGTATCAATCGCATCTGCTAGAAAAATGACAGGATGGATAATGAGAACCTTCAAAACGAGGGATGCAAAGCCCATGATGACACTCTTCAGGTTACTTGTTCTATCTAGGCTGGAATATTGCTGCACACTAACAGCACCTTTCAAGGCAGGTGAAATTGCTGACCTAGAAAATGTACAGAGAACCTTCACGGCGTGCATAACGGAGATAAAACACCTCAATTACTGGGAGCGCTTGAGGTTCCTGAACCTGTATTCCCCTGAATGCAGGCGGGAGAGATACATGATTATATACACCTGGAAAATCCTAGAGGGACTAGTTCCGAACTTGCACATGAAAATCACTCACTACAAAAGCAAAAGACTTGGCAGACGATGCAACATCCCTGCAATGAAAAGCAGGGGTGTCATTAGCACGTTAAGAGACCATACAATATGTGTCAGGGGCCCGAGACTGTTCAACTGCCTCCCAGCATACATAAGGGGGATTACCAACAGACCCCAAGCAGTCTTCAAGCTGGCACTGGAGTTTACCTGGAGAGAGTTTCGGGGGTCAACGCCCCCGCGGCCCGGTCTGTGACCAGGCCTCCTGGTGGATCAGCGCCTGATCAACCAGGCTGTTGCTGCTGGCTGCACGCAAACCAACGTACGAGCCACAGCCCGGCTGATCAGGAACTGACTTTAGGTGCTTGTCCAGTGCCAGCTTGAAGACTGCCAGGGGTCTGTTGGTAATCCCCCTTATGTGTGCTGGGAGGCAGTTGAACAGTCTCGGGCCCCTGACACTTATTGTATGGTCTCTTAACGTGCTAGTGACACCCCTGCTTTTCATTGGGGGGATGGTGCATCGTCTGCCAAGTCTTTTGCTTTCGTAGTGAGTGATTTTCGTAGTGAGTGATTTTCGTGTGCAAGTTCGGTACTAGTCCCTCTAGGATTTTCCAGGTGTATATAATCATGTATCTCTCCCGCCTGCGTTCCAGGGAATACAGGTTTAGAAACCTCAAGCGCTCCCAGTAATTAAGGTGTTTTATCAAACACCTAAAGTCGGTTCCTGATCAGCCGGGCTGTGGCTCGTACATTGGATTGCATGCAGCCAGCAGTAACAGCCTGGTTGATCAGGCTCTGATCCACCAGGTGGCCTGGTCACAGACCGGGCCACGGGGGCGTTGACCGCCAGTACTCTCTCCATGTAAACTCCAGGTACACTAATATTAGGATTATTGAGGCAACTGTAGATAATAATGTAACCTAAGACCCTTTAACATTGGGTTTTAAAAGCCGAAATGTAGGCAAACACTAGGTTAAGTTAGCAG
>NW_026471655.1:0-11260 GCF_026875155.1 Cherax quadricarinatus | reverse complement strand
CTGGAGAGGGTTTCGGGGGTAAAACCCCCCCCGTGCGGGCCCAGGTTCGTGGTGGTTCAATAATCTGACTGACTGAAAGTGGTACTAATCCCTTTATATCTATTATTAAGAGAGAATTTTCATTGCTTTTGTGCTCCGATTTATCACAATTACTCAATATTTCTTTAAGTTGTCCATTAGTGTTCTGTCTCCCATGATCAGCAGCTTCATTTTGACCAACTTGTCTCCCATGATCAGCAGCTTCATTTTGACCAACTTGTCTCCCCATGATCAGCAGCTTCATTTTGACCAACTTGTCTCCCCATGATCAGCAGCTTCATTTTGACCAACTTGTCTCCCCATGATCAGCAGCTTCATTTTGACCAACTTGTCTCCCCATGATCAGCAGCTTCATTTTGACCAACTTGTCTCCCCATGATCAGCAGCTTCATTTTGACCAACTTGTCTCCCCATGATCAGCAGCTTCATTTTGACCAACTTGTCTCCCCATGATCAGCAGCTTCATTTTGACCAACTTGTCTCCCCATGATCAGCAGCTTCATTTTGACCAACTTGTCTCCCCATGATCAGCAGCTTCATTTTGACCAACTTGTCTCCCCATGATCAGCAGCTTCATTTTGACCAACTTGTCTCCCCATGATCAGCAGCTTCATTTTGACCAACTTGTCTCCCATGATCAGCAGCTTCATTTTGACCAACTTGTCTCCCATGATCAGCAGCTTCATTTTGACCAACTTGTCTCCCCATGATCAGCAGCTTCATTTTGACCAACTTGTCTCCCCATGATCAGCAGCTTCATTTTGACCAACTTGTCTCCCCATGATCAGCAGCTTCATTTTGACCAACTAAATCCTCCGCTGACGACAACCAGTGAAGGAGTCAGGATAGGATTCAAATATACTTTCGTTGTTTATTATGTTTACATTCTCATAACTCCAGATCCTCACAAATATTTTGATTCAGTTCGATAGATTGATTCAGACTTGTGGATCCTTCCTTGTCAAACCCTGATGGGCTGCTGTCACTGTTCACCTCTGATCTATCTGTGCAAGCTTCATGAGATGCATTTTTAGAAGTTCTTTTGTTGTGAGACTGACTGCAAGTATGAGTCACCTAGATTGTTGAGAGACTGACTGCAAGTATGAGTCACCTAGATTGATAATTCTTGTACAACTACACCTGTATTTCGTGTCCAGTATTTTGTTTTGGTTAGAACATGAAAAATCAAAATCTTCTGAATTAGCTTGATAAATGGCATATATTTACATATGCAATAAGATTGTGGAAAATACTGTTTATATTTTCCAGAAATACAGTAGTTATATGTAAATAGATGGCCATACTCTATTTAATAAAAAACTATGTTATCGAAAATGGGAAGCTGCACCTGCGCAGTGGAGACTCGCCATTGTTGTTTTGAATTGAGTAACAGACGTTAGTTAATAATGTGAAGGATTTTCGTGCTCTAGAGGTAAAATTGGGCTGACACCTCTCAAATAGGAGGCGAAATTGTTGAATGTGCATTCCTGCATAACTTGAGATATCAGGCGACTGGACAAGACAGCTCCAGGAACCTCAGATAAGTCTGGCCAGTGTTATTTTCATGTATAGACAGTGAGGTTTTCTGAGTATGATACAACTTAATTTCCAGTCAAATTGGTGAGTGATATTAAGATATATTCTCCTTCTGTTATGTATATGTGTATATAAATAACCCTTTATTAATTTAATATACAGTCCACAAATTTATATATTTACCAGCATTCCTGGTGATACATATTTCATTTGTAATTAATAGGTCCAGAGCAACTTGTGGATATGACAGTGGAAGGTATCGAAGGGGGACATTTTTTGTGACCTAGGTGTCCCAAATTCCTACTTGTCTAACTGATAAATAATAATTATCTTTGTTCATTTACTGTTATGTACATAATGATACATTCAGATAAATGTAATTTTCCACAATTAATTTGCCCATTGGTCCTTCTTGAACCGGAGGTAATTATTGAAGTCATTAATTAGTAAATTACTTAATAATTATATGTGAAATGACAGAAGGAGGTGGATGTTAAGTTCACAAATTTACTTAATGTGTAGTGGATTATAATTATTACAATATTAATTTGATAAGACAATTCTGGCCATGATTTATATCAGTGTATGTGTAATTGATAAGCCAAGTGTAGCTAATTATATCAATGTGTATAATATTAATTTTGCTATGCCAAATTCTGGCAAGGATTTATTAATTTGCATAATATTAATTTTGATGAGACAAGTTTGTATTAATGTACATTTAAAATTTACATCATAATTTTCTTACGTGTAATTGCTAAGCTCAAGTGGCTAGGATTTATTCAAAGGTAAGTTGTATCAGTGTTGTAAGTTGTAATCTGTGTTATTAAGTTGAATTTAATACATTGCATCATGGCTGAAAATGAGGAAATTAATATAGAAGACAAACATATGAAATATAGAGCAAAAAAAGCATCACTACAGGCCAGAAAAGGTCATGTAGCCAAGGCATATAATAAGTGCTTGGAATTAATGAACCAAAAAACTGTTAATACTGATGATTTAAAATTGTATTTAGATGCTTTAAGGAATAGATATGATTCATACAAATTATATTACAACAAATATGAAGGAGATTTGTTAGTAAACTGTGTAGATGGTTGAGTAGATCTTATGTTTTAATCTTTATGATTAGAGGAAAGTTTCTTTCTTGTAAAAGTCAGGCTTGAATATTAAAGTGTGTAAACAGGCAGTTAATCAGTCTGCCCAACAAATAAGATGTCTTTGCCAAAACTCCCGGGTTTTATGTTACCTGTATTTAATCCGGGGAGGAAAACTGGGGAGGAGTTTTGGTCAATTTTTTAAAACGTTGCTGACAGGGTGCTAGTGTGTAACTAATTATTTTTTCCTAAAGGACAGGTAAGAGGAGATGTCACATATCTTTACAAGCCTTTCCCAATGTAGATGATTTAAAGGAAGCAGTTGACTTGTTGGGAAGGTCTTTTATGGTATTAGAACAAGTAGGTTGGATCTAGTGAATATCATTGTTAATTTAAATCTCCAGATCACACTTACAAGGTTTACAACGTTTAGAGTTAACTGGAGTGCCTCTCAAAACTTTAGTAATAAATTAAAATTTGGGAAGGAATCAGATTGGTTTTGTGTGCCTTGTACAGAATAAATTAAGCTGTAAAACACTTCAATGGCTCTCGAACAAGTTCTAAGGGTTATTTTGGTCTGGGGAAATAAGACTAGGTCTAAAAAGAATTAATTGTTCAGTTGCAGACCAGCCAACCAACTCAGTTTAAAGATGCAACACATAATAACTCTGAGGTGTCTGTCAAGTTTCCAAAGGGAAAAATTTCCCACTGGTAATAATAAAAATTTCATTTTCCTAAAAAATAGTTGCATTAGGTACATATCAAGTAGCAGGAATTTCAGAAAAATGATTCTCCAAAGGTAAGAAGAATAAGTACCCTCCTAGAGTACCCCATTTAAATTTAAGAAACCAGTCAAAGAAAAGAGAGATTGTCTTTTCTGCAAGGGTATCTTTTTCTAAGAATTGCAAGGCATACAATTCATGGGATGATAAAGTTGAAAGACTGGAGGAAACTTGACAGATGTATCAGGTGTTAGGTAATCATAATGTAAAGGATTGTCATGAACATTAAAATGGTATAAAATACCGACAGATTGTTAGGTAAGACACATATGCAACATAAAGATACCTAACTGTTGCATATGTGTCTTACCTAACAAGGATTGTTATGCCAAATTAAACAACTGTTATGAATGTCACAAAGGAAGACACATATAGTTTGTTTTATGGGTTTCTATATGATAATGTTGATAATAATGATAACGTTGAAATCCTGACACAACAGTAGCTAATGTAAAAATTGCTGCTAATGTTAATAATGATGGTTTTGCTGAAGTTAGCCTTCCCTGTGTTACAGGTAAAAATTGATGATAAAAGGCATAAATCAAAAATGTAAATCCCATTATTGGATCAGGGATCCCAGTTACTTTCAAAAAATGTAAATGTCTTGTGGTATGAAAGTACAGATGGGAGACCCCACAACTTTAAATTATCTGGTTTTCTCTCGGATAAAAGGTTCTATTGTATGACATGTTTATGTAACTGTCAGGTTGAGCAATGAGAAAAAAACGTGTTAATGCAGTAATTGTAGATAGACTTCCAGAGAAATATCTACAGCAGGGCTTAGTAAAGCTACGGGAAAGCTTTCACATAATTTTATTTTGCACCTTTGGGGTAAATGATTATTCTGTAGGCCCAATAAATATTTTGATAGGGTATGGTAAAGAAATGTGGTGTCACCCTTTTGAAGACTGCAGGAGGCCATGTAATGTATGGTAGGATTCCTCGAATAATAATTCATGACTAGAGGAAACTACAAATCATAACTGTGTGTCTTACTCAGAAGTCGGGACCCCAGTATAATTCTTCCACAGAGGATGGTGTTGAGCCAGTGCTAAATTGTGGGAATTAGACAGCATTGGAATAAATGTAAATGAAGAAAGTCCAGACGATCTTTTTTCTCAAGATTTAATACCTGAGAGATGTAAAATTTGAATCTGGACAATACTGGGTACGGGCTTCCGTGGAGACTGAACCATCCAGAATTGCCCACTAATTAAGAATGGCATATGGACAGTTAAAAGGGTCAGCTCCACGAAAATGAGTAAAACACAGAATTGTTAACTGCCTATAATGAAATTAATTGTTGAGCAGTTAATTAATAAATTTATGAAGAGGTACCTCCTGAGCAAGCCCAAAATTTATGGTCATATTTGCCCATCACGGAGGGAAAAAGGATTCTAAAACACTCCTTGAGGATTGTGTTTAATTGTAGTGCCAGAAGTAACAAAAATGTACCTAGTTTAAATGATGTTTGATGACAGGACCGTCGTTGACGGAAAAAAATTTCGAGATATCTTATTAAATTTCAGAGTGAAGCATTTAGGGCCCTTTTTTGCTGACATAAGTAAAACTTTCTGGGAGTGGGTTTACAAGAGGTGCCGGGATTGTACCTGCTTCTTATGGGCTGAGATCCTAGTGAACCCCCTTAGCCCTCTGAAAACCTTTCGCTTTAGGAGCGTATTATTTGGTGTTACATCCAGTCCGTTCCTACTTCAAGTGACGATAAATGCACACCTTAAATGTATGGAAGTCCAATGAGTAAAGTAATGAGCAAACAATTTATGTGGACAAATTTTCCCGGGTGTGACATCAACTGAAGAGGAACTGTTAATGACTTATGGAGAGGCTAATAAAAATGCAAAGTGCCCAAAATATGCCTCTGAGGGAATGGAATAGTAATTCGTCAAATTAAAGGACAAAATAAGTAAAGATTTCCCTGGAGATTAAGTGTCAAAAAGTAGTAATGTATTGGGATTAACTTGGGATTTCTGAGAGGGGATTTGTTAACGTTAATTACATATAATTACAGTATGCCCAATAAATTAACTAAGAGAGTCTTTCTTGCTGAAGTTTCCAAATGTTTGATCCACTAGGTTTAGTGTCACCATTACTATAAGAGGGAAATTATTAAATTTAGGAAGCATGGAAACTTGAATGTGTTTGGGATGAAATTCTACCTGAGGAATTCATTAACAGGTTGGAGGAATTAATTGGTTTATTATGAGAAAATTCCAATGTTGGGTTCCACGCCAGGTGGCCAATCCAAATGGGAAAAATGTACTCCACATTTTTTGTGATGCTTCAAAATTGGCATATGGAGCAGTTGCTTGCCCTTTAATGTAATAGTGTTATTTCTCTTGTTTTTGTCTTAAGGCTTAAAGTGTCTCCAATTAAATCACGTACCTTCCTCAGTTGGAATTTAACAGCCATTTATGTAGGTGTCAAATTAGCTATTATATAAGAAATAAGTTGCAGGAGATAAATATTAGCTACATTGTAATTTTGGGTTTATAATGAGGTATCCTTACAATGGATTCGTAATGGAAACAGTAAATTGTGTATGTACAAACAGAGTCGCTGAAATTAAACAGATGCAAGAGAAGTATAATAGTTTTGGGGCAGCATATGTTAACATTTAATCATATACCTGGTGAGGAGAATCCAGTGATTTCTTGTCTCGAGGTTTACCTTATGCTAAATTTGTAATGCTGTATCATGTTTAAAGGACTGAGCTGGTTGGTAAATAAAGCTAATTGGCCTGTACAAAAGGCGTATATTGCTCCTGTTTGAAATTATGTGATCACCGCTCCATAGTTTGTCCTCCCTTAGCCATTGATATAAATAGGTATTCTTCTTTACCCAAACTAATCAATGTAACTAAGTTGGTGTTTAAATTTCTAAACAAGATGAAGATCTCATATAAGTTTTCACATCCTCTTGAATATTGGATAAAGAGGGTACAGGAAGAAATTTATGGAAATGAGATTAAATTGATGATGGAAAGAAAAATTGTGAAAGGTTCCATAACACAGAAATTGGGGCTGTATTTAGAGAACAATGTAATTAGGTGCAGAGGTAGGTTACAAAATGCTGAATTGGGTGATTATGCTAAACACCCTATCTTACTGCCCAAAACTCATCATATAACAAATTTAATTGTTCTAAATGCCCACAAAAATTTAATGAATGGTGGGGTACAAGATACCTTAAATTGTATTAGGGAAACTTTCTGGATTCCACAAGGATGGCAAAGTGTAAAAAGGATGATTAAATCTTGTGTAATATGTCGCCGTGTGGATGCTAGATCCTGTATGTACCCAGCTCCTCCACCATTGCCAAATGATCAATTTGAGTCGTTTTACAACAAACTCCGCCCGGCCACTTTGTGGAAAATATTGTATATATTTTCCAGAAATACAGAAGTTATATGTAAATAGATGGCCATACTGTATTTAATAAAAAACTATGTTATCGAAAATGGGAAGCCTGCGCATGCGCAGTGGAGACTCGCCATTGTTGTTTTGAATTGAGTAACAGACGTTAGTTAATAATGTGAAGGATTTTCATGCTCTAGAGGTAAAATTGGGCTGACACCTCTCAAATAGGAGGCGAAATTGTTGGATATGCATTCCTGCATAACTTGAGATATCAGGCGACAGGATAAGACAGCTCCAGGAACCTCAGATAAGTCTGTGATGTTGTAACTCTGGCCAGTGTTATTTTCATATATAGACAGAGGTTTTCTGAGTATGATACACCTTGATCTCCAGTCAAATTGGTGAGTGATATTAAGATATATTCTCCTTCTGTTATGCATATGTGTATATATATAATCTATTTTTAATTTTAATATACAGTCCACAAATTTATATATTTACCAGCATTCCTGGTGATACATATTTCATTTGTAATTAATAGGTCTAGAGCAACTTGTGGATATGACAGTTGTAGGTATCGAAGGGGGACATTTTTTGCGACCTAGGTGTCCCAAATGCCTACTTGTCTAACTGATAAATAATAATTACCTTTGTTCAATTACTGTTATGTACATAATGATACATTCAGATAAATGTAATTTTCCACAAAGATCACAGTAAACAGGTGATATCACAATATGCAGAACAGTGAAAAAACAGTGATCTCCAAGCGATTTCGTGATTTCTCACATTTTCAAGGAACTGTAAAAATTATAGATTAGCGAAAGACTCGTTGCTCACCTTGCAAAACTTAAGAACTTTATGATATGCAGGTGGTTAAGGACTTGTCTGCTTTAAGATTTTAACATTTTGAATATATCTTAAACTCTTTTCAATTTTTTTAATTATAAATGAATCCAGTCTGTAATACTAAAGCAATACTCATTTTCAGTTTTTTATGAAGCTTTATTCTATTATATTTTATCCATGGACGTGCATGGACGTGCATGGACGTGCATGGACGTGCATGGACGTGCATGGACGTGCATGGACGTGTATGGGACGTGCATGGACGTGCATGGACGTGCATGGACGTGCATGGACGTGCATGGACGTGCATGGACGTGCATGGACGTGCATGGACGTGCATGGGACGTGCATGGACGTGCATGGACGTGCATGGACGTGCATGGACGTGCATGGACGTGCATGGACGTGCATGGACGTGCATGGACGTGCATGGACGTGCATGGACGTGCATGGACGTGCATGGACGTGCATGGACGTGCATGGACGTGCATGGACGTGCATGGACGCGCATGGACGTGCATGGACGTGCATGGACGTGCATGGACGTGCATGGACGTGCATGGACGTGCATGGACGTGCATGGACGTGCATGGACGTGCATGGACGTGCCATGGACGTGCATGGACGTGCATGGACGTGCATGGACGTGCTTGATAACTCACCTTCTTGACCAATCGACCGATAATCAAGGGGAAGCGCTAAACTCGTAGGATTATACAGCGCCTGGGGAAGGGCTGTGGAAGGCATTCAGGCTTAATTCGGGGAACTGGAGCACAGATCCAATTCCTTAAATCAAGAGCCCCTCACCAACATCAAGGAACCTTCCTGAGGGGTCAGCTTCTTGAGAATCAATTTAATCTCACATGAATAAACAGGTCATTAGAATGTTCAATTTTAATGCTATATTTATGTTGTTGTAATCTTACTTCAAGACTTACCAATCTGACCATAATAAACTATTCTATTTTTTTACGAGCAAACTTATAGACAACCGTCAGTATATTTTGGGGTATTTTTTATCCAAAGTTTTTATTACTGTATCAAGATTCGTAAATAGAAATTTGGTATTAAGCTTCTTAAGTAGAGAAGAAGCTATAACAAGAAAGTTTTCATGGTAAGGGAAGACCATTTTTTTGGGGGTGAATAAGGTTATTTTTTTTTTAAATTTAAAAAAAGTATTTTTAGACATTTTAAAAGATTTTTCAATTAAATGTTTTTTCTGGTATTTTAGATTCTCTATTTCATAATTAAAGAAAAATCTAATGAACTGCGCTGCAAGTTCGTAGATTTGAATACAGAAAGTTTAACTATCATGATGTGAAGAATAATAGTTTTTGTAGCTGAATGGTTCAGAGAACCGACATGTTGATAAATTAGACACATGTGCAACTCTTGGGTATCTTTATTGTGGAAACGTTTCGCCACACAGTGGCTTCATCAGTCCGTACGTAGGAGAAACTTGAAGAACAGGAGGAGAATGAGGTAATCAGTCCCTCAACCTTGAGTCGATGTGTTCAGTCCATCAATCTTGAGTAGAATGCCTCTCCGCTGATATGCCGCATTCTATTCAAGATTGATGGACTGAACACATCGACTCAAGGTTGAGGGACTGATTACCTCATTCTCCTCCCGTTCTTCAAGTTTCTCCTACGTACGGACTGATGAAGCCACTGTGTGGCGAAACGTTTCCACAATAAAGATACCCAAGAGTTACACATGTGTCTAATTTATCAAGAATAATAGTGCCCATAAGAACTTATTTTTTTATTTTCTGTAAATTTTAAATTTAAAATAATGGTTCTCCTTAACAATTAAAACATCTAGAAAAGGCAGTTTGTAATCTTGCTCAAACTGAAGAGCAAAATGTGGAATGAGCTAGAATTATTTAATTTAAGAAGGAAATGGGTTATATTCTTAGGCATTAGATACAAATCATCGTATCTGTACCACTTAGTTTAACTGGGAAGGATTTGGCAATCTTGCTTCCAAATATTCTATGTACAAATTACTAAAGGACAGGTGGGAGGATTTGCTATTGCCATACCAAGTTCTGAGAGTAAAACTAGTCATTAAACAAACTGTATCAACAATATAAAGTTAAGAAGTTCAATGATTGTACTGGTAATGGTAAATTGTAATTAACAAGTTCTTCAGATAGGACACTTAATAAATCAGCTGTGTGAGGGAAAAGTTCATTAGACAGGATTGGTGGAAGTATGAATGGTGGTGGTAGTTGGGCAGTATTCTTGTTCTGTTAGGTGTGGACATTGCTTCCACTAGCTCTCCCTCCTTCACTCTGTGGGAAGTGACACGTGTCCCTCCGACCAGTTCAGTCACTTGGCTTTCGGCTCCCATCAAATCTTTGATTGTCGGCTCGGGTCATCCAACACAGGCGAGAAAAGAGGGGTGGTATTGATCTTAAACAGATCTTACATTCAGTCTGGCATATCTGCCTACACTGGTTCCCCTTCCACACGTAGCTGATTCACAATCAGCTGTTCCCCAGTTATCACCCCACCAACATTTCATGTTGGTTCTCTACTAGCAACTCAACTACTTCACAAGTGTTGTGGTGGTCAGTGTCAGGGGAACGCCTTCCTCCTTATCAAGAAAAAAATGAAAGAATATAGACTCGAGGTTTAATAGTGAAGAATGTCATTAGTGGTTTTTAATTACAATTAAAGTGGCCGTTGTCAGTTCTGGTACAGTGTTTGAACAGGAGTATTTAAGGCCAAGGATGAGTCTCTGTTGAAGAAATAGTTGTAGGTTATCCTGGGTGGATGGCATCAATCCAAGTGTTCAGGATTTCTCTGTACCACTTGGCTGGAGCACCACAAGTAGGATGAAAAAAGCGAGCAGTAGTAGGACTATGTTACTTGGTCCGATAGACAAGTATCTTGCTGCCTTATCTGGCGTCTACCCTGGAAGACCAGCCAGCGGCAGAGCTCATAACAAAGAAAATATACTGGTTACCAAAAGTTAAGCGAGTAACATTAAGAAAGAAAGGGTGGTATACAAAGTCCAACTCATTACTGTTAACCAGGAAAATAAAAGAACAATGAACAGAAAAACTCCTGGTAAATCACCTTACCCGATCAGGAGAAAAGTGGAGAGGAAGTGACTCCAAACTTCAAACCACACCAGGTAAGGTTAATATTACCACGAGTAGAAATTAAAAGACATCAGACACTAGGAACTGGAGTTACGCCTCAGCCCGCTAGATGGAAGTGCGGGCAGTAACTCGCTAATGGTTCCTGGCTGTCATGAACAACCCTAACACCCAATTACAGTATTACCCACTTTCCCCTCACACAGAGGATCCCAGTACCTCTGTTCGTCAGAAACCTTACTCGTGTTGGGGTCACTGTCTACTCAGTGTGTCAACAGTCACGTTCCACCTGTGACCCCCCCCCCTCCTTCCCCTTATCGTCATCAACAATGGCTCAGCTTTCAAGGACACAACAGTGCCTCAATCACAACTGCAAAGAAAATGATAGGATGGATAAAGAGAATGTTCAAAACGGAGATGCCAAGCAGTGATGATCCTTTTCAAAATCACTTGTTCTCTCGAAGAAAA
>NW_026471654.1:0-11984 GCF_026875155.1 Cherax quadricarinatus | reverse complement strand
AAGTAATGAGTGCACTATTGTGTATTGTACTTTTTTATTGCTTTTTGATGCCTAGTTCTATTGCTAACTTAATATATGTTAGTGTAAACTTGTTATCTAGTGTTTGTATGCATTTATAAGTGGAAAAAAAGGGTGTTCCACTTTACGGCAATTTCCGCTTTATGGCGGTAGCCTGGAACCTAACTTGCCGTATAAGTGGGGCCTACTGTATGTGTATATATATATGTGACAGAAAAACATAAACATTTTTTATTGTTGGTTTGTGTACACATGTTTTGTAAACAATATAATGACTGTTTGTGCAGTTATTGTGTAGCATATGAGTGAATATACATTCAATATACTGTACCTTATATTGGTCTCACAGGACATAAAATTACTTGAATGAAGAAAAAAAGGAAGGAAGTAAGGAAGGAGGGAAGTAGGTAGGTAGGAGGAGATGAGAGGAAGGAAGGTAGGTAGGTAGGAAGAGATGAGAGGATGGAAGGAAGGAAAGAAGGAAGGTAGGTAGGTTTGTGGGGAGGAAGGAATGTGTTGTGGAAGACAGTGAGGTTAGTGAGTGGTGGTATGATGCATTATTATGACACAAGACACATCAGTGACTCAGCATATTTACAAGTCCACCCCCACAACTACAAGCTTTCAGAACCTCTTGTAGTTATAGGAACCTGTCCAGTGACTATATGTGTATATATATGATAGAAAAATAGTAATAAACAACATTTTTTATTGTTGGTTTGTGTAAACATGTTTTGTAAACAATATAATGGCAGCAAAGTTTGTGCTGTTATTGTGTAGTATACAATGAGTGAATATATACCAAATAGTCTTTGTATTGGTCTCAGGGGCCATAAAAGTTACTTGAAAAAATAAAATGTTAAAAAATAAAAAAGAAGAAAAAAGCAAAATAAACTATTTCCAGGTGACTGGGAGTCGGCGATGTTGTTGTATGCAGTTCAATTTCTGTCAACTTCATGCCTCCATATCTTCATAAATATTGATAGCAAAAAAATTTTTTTTGGCC
This sequence comes from Cherax quadricarinatus, assembly GCF_026875155.1. Lineage (NCBI taxonomy): Eukaryota > Metazoa > Arthropoda > Malacostraca > Decapoda > Parastacidae > Cherax > Cherax quadricarinatus. Next base: position 10,960 of record NW_026471654.1, on the reverse strand, counting down.
TATAATACTCACAAAAAAAAAAACTCGTTTCATAAGAAAAAATAATATTTTTTTCGAATATTTTTCGACCCTGAGAAAAAGTTTGGGGGAGGGCCTGTCGACCCTGAAAGGGTTAATAATAAAATAAATAATAGTAGTAATATTGAGGAAACAAACTCAAATACCACTTTGAGTACAGGCAACAGATCCTACATTTATTCATCTTCAACAATGCCTCTCCCCCCCCCAAAAAAAAAAAGAAAACTTGAAAAATAAAGAAAAACACTGCAGTATCAGGGAAACACTAGTTCCGATTTGACCTTGAGTACAGGTAACATCTCAACGAATCTGATCTTACATTTCCTTGCCTTCAATCCTGCAAAATCATCTATCACATCAAAATCAATGATTTTCTTTATATAGGTCTATTTGTACTCTGTAATCATATAAGCAGCTATATAAAAACTAAGGATTCTTCTCTTATGTTGGTGCAGCACTGTTTTGGGCATTAGTGTCACCTTCTTTAGGGGCTCTATGGTGTCACCCAAGGCATCCCCCCCGCTGCCCCTTTACAACGTCACTGGTTTGCCGCGCTGTTTGCTCTAGCTGGCGCTCATTTGAACTGGTGTTCCCACAAGGTACTAAGTGGTCCCAGATTTTTTTAATACAGTGCGGCACTAGCGGTAAGAATGTACATGTGTATATACATTTGGACCGTTTATGGGTTAATCCCTCGCCTCTTGCCAACACCTGAACATTCACTGCTTTTCAACCCCATCTATAAATATACAGTGGTACTTCAGTACTCGAATAGCTCCCAACTCAAGCAATTCGGTACTCGAACACTTTCAGTAAAAAAAATTGCTTGGTAGTCAACCGTTTGCTCGGTATTCAGCCAAACAAACACAACCTGCCTACTTCTTTTATAAAAGAAATGTGTGCAAAATGGGGGAAAGTGCAAAGTTTTCTTGAAAAATATCACCCACACAAAGTTATAGCAAATCATGTTATAAGCCTGCTGAATGACAATGCTATGTCTCACTTCAGAAACATTTTAAGCATCGTAGTATAGTATGTGTGGGTGGGGTGGCCAGGAGGGCTACCACACCTGACTTCTTAGAGTATACTACTCACCTTTAGCTCTACATTAAGACTACAAATATTTTGAGCTAAATAATGAGTGTACTGTGTGTGTATTTTACTTTTTAATGCCTAGTTCTAATATATGTTAGTGTAAACTTGTTTTCTGGCATTTATATGCATTTATAAATGGAAAAAAGTGGAGGTCTGCTTTCCAGCAGTAGCCTGGAACCTAACCTGCCAAATAAGTGGGGCCCTACTGTACTCGTTTACCAATGACTCACACTTACAACAGGCTCTCTGACCAGTATGCATACATAAATAATGTATACGATTTTATGTATTCTGTTTATTTCAATATACAGTACACTACTGTATGAACATTTAAAAATGAAGAATTGAGACACTTATGCAGCATATGGGAATCTCTACTGAAGAATTGTTTTGCCACACAGTGGCTTCATCAGACTGATGAAGCCACTGTGTGGCAAAACGTTTCTTCAATAAAGATTCCCATATGTTGCATAAGTGTCTCAATTCTTCAATTTGTCAGTTTTCAAAACCATTCATCACAACATTTAAAAATATACTAAAAATGTTATAAATGGTACAAAGGTGACATTAAAACAATATCAAAGATGGCTGACAAAAACACACTACCATTATAATATGCTGCTTGCTTAGCAATGAATTCGTTTACCAAGACAAAAACCTTCTTTATCGGCTAAGAAAATTATGCTATGCCCAAAAAATCCACCAGTGCTTTGTGAGGGATGGAAAAATCGCAGTTAGGAAACAGCTCACTGGGAAGAGATACTTCATCTCTACAGAACATGACCTTAAAACATTCCTAAGTGAGGCTGGACTAACAGAATCAGAGTAAAGTGCAGATAATACCCACAATCCACAGTTAGTGTTATATTGTCATAAATTTGTGCCCCCCTAAAATTCTAATACCCCAACTACTTTTGATTGTCATTGTTGTATTCAACGACCATTCTACCTCATAGTCTTAATTTGTTTAATATCTACAGAATCTATCTCCTTTTTTTACAACTTACCGCATCACTGTTCCATCTTATTTTATTATAAACTAGCCATAACTTGTCCTCAATAATTCTACCTCACTTTAAGAAATACTCAATTGCCCAATTTTATTCTAAAATCCTTATTATTGCCCAATTTTGCTTTAAACTATATTGATCAAACTTATTGTAAACTTCTTTTATTGACCATTTTATTCTATACTTTTTTTAAACTAGTATTTTCAACTACAACTTTTATATTATCCTGTCTACCATCTTACTAATATATTATAACCAAGTCATTCCCATTTTTTTTTTTATCATTTTTTTATTATTATTCTTCTCTACCTTAACTTGTTTTTTTATCCTGTCAATTTAAATCTATTAACTTAATTTTTGAAAACCCAACTTTATAAACCTTGTGCAATTTTTACAATTGGAGTCTTGTGCCTTTTTTATATTAATTGTTTAAACAATTGTAAATAGTCAAAACCAAAAATTTCATTAATTTTAGACCTTGTGCAATTACGTGGAGTGTTCTTTTTTTAAATTTGTATTTTTATATTATAGTTAAACTAGTTGTATTTTTAGTTCATTCAGCTCCCAAAAACACAGACTCCAAAAACTTTAAAACCCTTTTAACAAAAAAAATAGATCGCAAAATTTGTAATATTCTGGGGATACAAAAACATTCACCCAAAACACATAACAAAAAACTTCTTATTGTAGTAGTACTTACTCTTAGACCAAAATACTCTAGCATATCTTATCCAAACTTCCCACCACTACAGATATCAGTACTAGAACCAACCACCCCCAGGATTAAAAACCAAAATTTAAACCTAGAAATGATTGATTACTTTGCCCTGATCAAAAACCCCCAAAAACTGACACCCAATCAAAACCTTTTGGAAAAAGTAACTCCCTTTATTACCGCAAACAAGCCGCACTTCCTAACAATGCAAAAAGTTATCAGTACTTAACTACAACTTGGTCCTTAAGCAAACCTATGATGACCTCTGGCACTCCTTGAATACAAAAACCCCCTTCTCCTGCATTATTTCTTACTGAGACCTGGCTTAACGGGGACCAATAATACTACCCTTACCGGAACCGAAAATTCAAAAATAAACCCCAAACCAAGTTGGGGTGGTATTGAAATCTATTACTCAAACCAATTATCTTGATTGCACCACTTGCTTTAGTGAAAATAGGGGAATACATTTTTGCTAATTTTACTGTAAAAAACCTTTAAGACACCCATAAAACTGCCATTTCCCGGATACCTCACACAAACACCAAATTTCAGTGAGAAATTAAAGTCACTAATAAAAAACAACAAAAGAAAAAAGCACCACCTTCTCTTAGCTGGAGACTTCAACACAACCTTGGCTACTAGATGATCAGCCTGTAAGATTTCATCACCAATATGAAAAACACACTTCTCATACCAACAATAACAAACCCAACCCAGGCCCCTGAGACAATGCAACCATAAAAACCCAATTTATGGCCCAAATATACTACCCCCCCTTAAATCGGGGATAACACAGATAGCACTAAGCCCATACCCTACCTTCCCCCTGACAAAATTGTAAACCCCACTTGAATTAAAACAAAGTTCATTTAGACTCCATGACGAGGCCCTAATAAGGAAAAGTTCACAGTGCCCTAGAGTTGTTGACTGGCCTCAAAATTTTCCCAAGGCCCAAGGTATTGGACTGGACAGAATTTTTTTAAAAAATTACTTAGACATACAACAAAATTGCCCTAAAAAACAAAAACAGATCCCAACAAAGGGCTTGGTTGCCCATGGCTAACCATACCATTTAAAACCCCATTGAAAAGAAACCCAATATGAAAAGCAATTTAAAAGACAGGGCTTAATACACGAAGAATTCTTAAAAACATTCATCAGTTCTCACCCAAAATAATAAAGAAAACCCAAAAAAAAAAAATACTACCCCAGTAGATCACAGACACTAAGGATAAAAAAAGACCTGGTAAACATCCCAGATTTTAGGGCCCCACAAAATGAAAAAAAACAAGAATATTGTCCTATAAACCTAATGAAACACCATCACCCACTGACACAGCTAACAAGATAAAAGACTTTTCTCAACCCTAGGATCTAAACTCGCCAATAAAACCCCAATACCAATGCCAAAAGCCGGGGACTCTAATGGGGAATTTTTCCCAAAATTTCCCTTTTGTTTGCACCAACTGGCCCTCGGGAAATCACCAAGATTTAGTCACTAAAAACAAATCAGGGAAATCTGTCAAAAACCCACCATTCTGTAAAGGGGACCCCAAACCTTTTGCATGCTTTTTATTACTTTTTAACAAGTCACAGAAACAGCCCTTTCCCCAAACACTCAAGACGGCAAGGTTACCCAAAACATAAAGGGGGTGACCCTCAGACTTAAACAACTTAGGCCAAAATCAAACTTAGCTTCTATCCAAAATCTTTTAAAACTCGTGCACAGGGGACTACTATTTTTTTTATAACAAACAAAAAAAATACTCAACCCCTCCCCAAATTTGGATTTAGGAAAAATAAAAAACCTAATGTCAATCTAAAAATGCTAGACTGCTTACACAGCATTGGGAAAATAAGGAAAATCCACTAGGAATTTTTTTTGACCTAAGAAAAGCTTTTGACATAGTAGACCACGCACCACTCCCAAAAATTTACCATTACGGTATAAGGGCCATGCGCTTTCTTTTTTCAAAAAGTACCTTACTAATAGGGACAGTATGTACCATTAAAAAACACAGCTCAAAAAACGGCCCCCTTGAACTGGGTTCCGCAGGAAGTGTCCTTGGTCCCGCCCTTTTTCATATACATCAATGTCTTCCAAAATATCCCAAAAACCTAAACCCTTTCTTTTTGCTGACGACACGACTTATGTCATCTCTCACCCTAACTTGCCACCCTCAACACCATTTTAACGAGGAACTGATAAAATATCGACTTGGTGACAGCCAACAAACTTACCTTTTAACACTGAAAAAACCCTACTATATTATGTTTGGTCAAGCAGGAGATGCACAAATTAACATAAGACGACAACACTCTAATTACCAGACAAAATGAGGGCAAATTCCTAGCCTTTACCTTGACAAAACCCTTTAATTTCAGCACCCATATTCAACACATAACCAAAAAAGTATCCAAAACGGTTGGGATCCTCTCCAAGAAAACGATACTCGTGCCGCAAACTGCCCTTATCACACTATACCATTCATTTTTTAAACCAACCTCACCAAAGCTATTTGTGCTTGGGGATAAACTGCAGCAACACACCTAAAGCCAATAAAAACCCATCAAAAAGCTGCAGTAAGAATAATCACTAAACCCCTTTCCTGGCAACACCCCCCCCCCCTTCATAGATCAAAACTTACTCCCTGTTCAGTACATCCACACTTATACTGTGAAAATTCTCAAGGCCTAAAACCCAATATAAACCTTACCTAAAACACTTTCTTGATAGTTGTGACAAAACCCACGGGCATAACACCAGACACAAAAAATCTCAAACACTTTCCCCCGTGCCCGACCTAAACCTTTACAAAAATTCAATGTAGTCAAAGGCCCAAAAATCTGGAACACCCTACTGAGAACCTAAAACTACAACACATTCATCACCTTCAAAACTACCATTAAAAAAACACTTACCCCCTGATTACACCCCATCAACTAATACATGAATACCCCCTGGTGGTTCACACTTACACTCACCACCCATTTGACCAAAACAAAATATTAATCTCAATCTTAAAATAATGAAACCCCATAATACTCCAATACTGAAACTATTACTTGCCAAAACAAAAGCATTCACATTGCTAAACTCAAAACAGTATTTAGTCACTTAGCCATAATACCAACTACCTCATAATTTTTAATATTTTAAAATAAAGAATTAAACAATCGCCCGAAATGCCTAGCCCTGCTAGGCGTTTAGTGGTACACCTGTAACATTATTTAACTACATGTAAACCACACAACAACCAAATTCTGTAAATTCAACATTGTAATCTTTATAGAGAATAAACTTTGAATTTGAATTTGAATTTGAACATGATCCTAGGAACGAGAACTCCATCGTTTAAGGCTTCGGTATTTCACCTAGATCTAAGCTCTTTCTCCAAAGAATACTGAGGGCTCGTGCTAGTGGTACTTTGCACTTCTTTATAAATAGAGCATTCCATGAATCTGGTCCAGGTGCTGAGTGAGTGGGCATGTTTTCCATTTCTTTTTCGAAATCTATGGGATTTGTACTAATGTCAGTTAGTTGGTCTGTGCGGCCTTCTTCTGGAGTAAAAAATATTTCTGCATTTTCTACCTTGCTGTCATTTAGTGGGTTGCCGAACATCAACTCGTACTGTTCTTTTAGGATTTCACTCATTTCCGGTTCATCGTCAGTATACGAGTCTCCTCTCAGTAGTGGTCTAATTCTGGACTTTGCGTAGGAATAGAAATATTTTGGGTTTCTTGCAATACCCTGTATGGCCTTTTGTTCCCTTCGTACTTCTTCTGTGAGGTATGACATCTAAAGTTTTTGTTCTAATTCAGTGATCTTTCTTTGAATAGTTGTTTATATCTTATCACACCCTTTACTTCATCATTCTACCAATCACTCCTCTTTCCTCCTGTACCCACCCTCCTATAGCCACAAACTTCTGCTTATTATACTTGTTATAACCCACTTTTTGCATCTGACTCGTTTTAATCCACACAATTCTTAAATTTACTTTCGTTTTTCTTTTTTGGCCGCCCTGCCTTGGTGGGACATGGCCGGTTTGTTGAAAGAAGAAGAATCCTTAATTTAACAGAATTGTTCCCCTGTAAGCCATGTGTGTCTTAAGAGGTGACTAAAATGCCTAGAGCAAGGGCTAGTAATCCCTCCACCTGTATATATTACTAAATTTAAAAAGAGAAACTTTTGTTTTTCTTTTTGGGCCACCCTGCCTTGGGGGAATATGGCCAGTTTGTTGAAAGAAGAATCCTTAAATTTATACATTTATATTCCCTCTTCCCCTTCCATAACTGATCCTTCAACATTATTGCTATCTCTTCCTTAGCTCTAACTCTCTCAGATACTCCTGACTATCCCATTTATTTTGCCCCACTGAAACTCCCCTACCCCCCCTGCTTAATATTCTTATATGTGTTAATGTTAGTTGGTCAAAGCAATATTTTGATATAGCCTGTGAATCACTCAAGTCCAGATCTGAAACAAAATTTATTTATGAACAGAATTTTGTAGTATTAAATATCTTCTAAACATTTTCACTATCATGCAGTGTTGCACAATACAATATAAAACATCCACCTAAGTTATACCTAAATTATTTTACCATTATCAGCCCATGTTAAATAAAGTAATAGAAAAAGGAAAAATTAAAAAACTGTATTCAATTGATTAGACTGCTTTTAACCTTACCTGTGGCTGTTCACTTGTTGGTACATGATCAGCAATCAGGTGCATGCCTTTAGACACAAGGTTACCACCCATTCTCACTGTTAAAAATACAAACTGCATATAGATTCATTACACAGTAAGGGTACTTTTATCTATAATGTATAATACTATAATTTTCTAAACATTTTTAACGTTTTTCAATTCCGTAGCTATTTTTAGTGGCAAAAATTATGTAAATAAGCAAGAAGAAAAATGGACTAGTTTTTATCCTTGTTTCAATTAAATATACTAAATTTCATGGCAACTGCATCATTCAGCCAAAACTAATGCTCCTTTGAGGTAATGCCTTCTGAGTAGTGGTGTTGTTTAACTGCAATTATATAAATGATTTTAGTTAATATAACTCTCAGCTTGGGTAAATATTAAAACCCATGAAAATTTAGAATTTTTATTAACACAATTAAGAAATATTAACCCCTCAAGTGTCCGTGTCGTTGCTCTACAGATCTAAAGCCAGAGTCTATGTCATAGTACTATACGTGATGAACTTGGCTTACTCAGATAAGCTGTGAGTGGTAAATTTGGACCTAGATATGAGAGAATGGGTGTGTGGGGTAAATGTGCGCCATATAAAAGAAATCCTGCAGCTCACAGTGCATAACGAGGAAAAAAAAAACTGCGACTGTTTTTGGTTGAGAACAGTGACTTTGCTTTGTATTTTTGCATGGTTTTTATGGGTGTAGTCATGGTTTCTTGGTCTCATTTGATAGAATGGAAGATACATTACAGAATTAGAGATGATTTTAAATGATTTTAGGACTGAAAATAGCTTTAAATTGAGCTCCAATTAGCAAAATGCTCAATTTTTGCTGATGTTCAAGAGTAAAGAAATCCCATCACGCATCCAATACACATCAACTGCCGAGTCTGATATGCATTCACGAATGCACTGATATCTGTACAATTACAGGCATTACAATATTGCATAACAATAAATCTTCTGTTTTTTTGGTGTGCAAAAATATTCATTGTGTGAATATAAAATCAAAAGGAAATTCACGTGTAAAGCCTGGAAACTTAACTAATGCAAAAAGGAAATGTTAATTTAGTGCCAGCAATGCTTGCATTGTTTATTCTGATTGATTTTTTTTAATATGGTACACACTTACTGCATGGATCCAATCTCTCATCTAGGCCCAAACTTACAGCTTACAAATTACATGAGCAAGCTGAGCTCACAGCATAGAACTACGGGGCTGACCCTGGCTTCAAAATATAATACAGTGGACCCTCGACCAGCGATGGCATCGATTAACGATAAATCTGACTAGCGATACATTTTATCGCAAAAATTTTGCCTCGATTAGCGCTAAAAAACTCGACCAACACTATTCGTTCCGTCTGAGACGCGTCCACTTCTGGCCAGTGTTTACAAGCCAGCCAGCCACCGCGGTCGCTTCCAAGCATACAATCGGAACATTTCATATTATCACAGCCTTTTTAGTGATTGCACCTGCAAAATAAGTCACCATGGGCCCCAAGAAAGCTTCTAGTGCCAACCCTACAGCAAAAGGGTGAGAATTACTATGGATATGAAGAAAGAGATCATTGCTAAGTATGAAAGTGGAGTGCATGTCTCCGAGCTGGCCAGGCTGTACACAAAACCCCAATCAACCATCGCTACTATTGTGGCCAAGAAAACGGCAATCAAGGAAGCTGTTCTTGCCAAATCTGCAACTATGTTTTCGAAACTGAGATCGCAAGTGATAGATGATATTGAGAGACTGTTATTGGTATGGATAAACGAAAAACAGATAGCAGGAGATAGCATCTCTCAAGTGATCATATGTGAAAAGGCTAGGAAGTTGCATGACGATTTAATTAGAAAAATGCCAGCAACTAGTGGTGATGTGAGTGAATTTAAGGCCGGCAAACGTTGGTTTGAGAGATTTAAGAATCGTAGTGGCATACATAGTGTGATAAGGCATGGTGAGGCTGCCAGTTTGGACCAAAAAGCAGCTGAAAAATATGTGCAGGAATTCAAGGAGTACATAGACAGTGAAGGACTGAAACCTGAACAAGTGTTTAATGGTGACACTGACAATGTTGTGAAACACTTTAGGAATGTCATAAAGGAACGGGAGGTACAGGCCTCTATGGGCAGATATGTTGTGCGACAGAGGTCCAGTGACTCTCAAGCTGGTCCTAGTGGCATTAAAAGAAGAAGGGAAGTAACCCCAAAAAAGGACTTGCCACCTCAAGTCCTAATGGAAGGGGATTCCCCTTATAAACACTAAGACCATCAACACACTCCCCTCTTCCCATCCCATCAATCATCACCAGATCTTCAATAAAGGTAAGTGTCATGTAACTGTGCATGTCTTCTTCAGTTTGTGTGTATTAAAATTAATATTTCACGTGTAAAAATTTTTTTTTTCAATACTTTTGGGTGCCTTGCACGGATTAACTTGATTTCCATTATTTCTTATGGGGAAAATTAACTTGACTAACGATTATTCTAACGATGAGCTCTCAGGAACGGATTAATAGCGTTAGTCGAGGGTCCACTGTACAGTGGAACCTCTACTTGCGAGTTTAATCCGTTCCATGACCTTGCTTGCAACTGGATTTGCTCGTTTGCAGAATCAATTTTCCTCATTTAAATTAACTGAAATGCAATTAATCCGTTCCAGTGGAACTCTGTACTTCAATAATTTAGCTAATACCAACTCTACGTCTTATTTATCTATCTCACTTCATCTAATATGACATAATAAACAATATAAATAACATAGAAACCTGATATATATGGGCGGTGTCAGATGTGGACGAGTTTGTCTAGAGACCGGGCAAAATACTTCATGAATAATTTTGCTAATATCATCTATACTGCTTATTTATCTATCACAGTTCATCTAGCATGACATAACAAACAATATGAATAACACAGAAACATGATATATACTCTAGAATGAATAAAATATGTCATTCATGTAGTGGTATGGGCGGTGTCGGCGGTGGACGAGAGTTTGTCTGGACACGGGTAAAATTCTTCATGAATAATTTTGCTAATATCATCTATACGGCTTATTCATACATCGCAATTCATCTAATATGACATAACAGACAATATAAATAACATAGAAACACAATATATACTCTAGAATGAATAAAATGTGTCATTATGTAACAGGTGGAGGCGGCCACAACCGCTTCCTCTTTGTTGTGGTAAACAATGCCATCTAGTGACGGACTTTTGAAGCCGTCTATTATTATAATTATTATATGTAGTACATTATTATTATATATGTATTATTATTATACATATTGTTATTATTCATATTATTATTATTCATATTATTATTATACATATTATTATTATACATATTATTATTATTATTATTATTATTATATAAATTATTTGTAATTTTTATTCACACAAAAAAT
>NW_026471653.1:0-11795 GCF_026875155.1 Cherax quadricarinatus | reverse complement strand
GTTTTTATTAACAATGAAAATGTCATCCTACCGGAAGATACACAGTATTGTAAATCTTGCATTATCGGTATTACACAGTTACAACTTTATACTAAATGAGATTTTACAAAGTGCTTAGCTGTATCCAGTCAGAGAAGTAAGCCACCTCAGTGTAAACACCGGGTAGTTGGGACGAGCACAGCCATACCCCCAAGACACGATGCCAGCTAGATAACGATAATCCGCCGTCATCACACGCTAGAGGTCCGCCAGAATCACCCTGGCACGAGTCCTTCCCTCCTTGTGGATAGCCAGCGCAGATCATGGAATCAGAAATCTCTTTCACAGAATAGTCATCGCGGCATTCACTGTCTGACACAATAGGGACAGTCACTTTCTGCAGGATATTGGGAGTGTGTCCTCCCTCTTCTAAGTCGCCCCAGCCTGTGACGACGCAGTCACCAGAGGCTTCATGACCCTGTTCGGGAAGCGAAATTACATCCACGTATTCGTTGAGAGTAAGAGGCGTAGACAGCTGAAGAAGGGATATGTCATTATACAGGTAATATCCATCGAAGTCTTCGTGAAGAATGATTTTAGACAGAATTGACGATTGTTCATTGCCTTCATTTACAGACTTGTCGTGCTCACCAGCCACTGCCTGAAAAGAGTTAACAATAATGTAATAAATATAATGTACAAATACAGTGTAGCAACAGATTGTGAGAATAAGACTTGTTTACTCAGTTAAGACACTGTTTTTGAGGAGACTTTTGTTGCTGTTGTTCTTATATTCGTTATGAACACTGTCCTGTCAAGGGTCATAATCAGAATGATGACTTATTTCAGGACAGAATCAGAACTTGCTCCCGAACGAGGGTCATTTTCCCTGTTATAAGGTAGCGATCAGATGCAATCTGGGCTCGATGCCAAGAGAAAGCCGCCAATAGCAAAATTTCTCCTTCCCATGAAATTAGAATTTTAGGAAAGAAATGAGTCATATTAATTTGAAAAACTTAAATATAGAAATTCACGACATATATCGCAATGAATCAAGTAAATGGCTAGTCACTTAAATATATTTGAGTCTTTTAATGAAAGTTTTAAAATATTGGCTGTAAAATTATTTATACACAATAATCGTAAACAAACGATGCAAACTATGCATAACAAGCCAATAGGGTATGGAAAACTGTAGCTCTAGGTGTTTCAGTCTGTTGCCTGAGCATTTTCAGGAGCTATGTTGCAATGGTTGGAACACATATTTTGAAGAAGTATGGAGGAAGTGAATGTGTTTAGATATTTGGGAGTGGCCTTGTCAGCGGATGGGTCTGTGAAAGACGAGATGAACCATAGAGATGATGAGAGAAAAAAGGTAGGTGGTGCATTCAGACGTCTCTGGTGATAAAGAACGTTATCCATGGAGGCAAAAATATGAAATGAATGACAGTATAGTGGTACCGTCACTCTTATATGAGTGTGAAGCATGGGATGTAAATATTACAACAGGGAGGAGGCTGGAGGCAGTAGAGATGTCGTGTGTGAGGGCAGTATGTGTGTAAATATTATGCAGAGAATTAGTTGCTTGGAGTTTAGGAGGTGATGGGGTTACTAAAAATATTATCCAGAGGGCTGAGGAGGGGTTGTTGGCATTTAGAGAGGATGGAGAAAATTAGGATAAATTAAAGGGTGAATAAATCGGTAGCGGAGAGAAATCGAGGTAGGGGGTCACCTGAAGAAAGTTTGTAAGGACAGGGTAAAGAAGATTTTGTATGCGAGGGGCTTGGACGTCCATCAGGCGTGTGTGAACATAGGCAAGTTGAACAAAGCTGTATTTCTTGACTAAATATCTATCTTCTGACCTGTGTCGGCGGCCTGAACCCTGACCAGTTAGCCTGTGGACGAGTGAAACACAATGTTCAACTGGAGGCGGAAGCGCCAGAGACACACAGTGGAAAGCTTCATATTACAATATTACCTTTCTCCAGCAGAAGAGTTAATTACAAGCTTAAATACCATTTACGTTTTTTTTTCCCCGAGTAGTCTCTTAATCAATTATTTAACACAAAAAATCCGTTGAACGGAATTTATAACTTATAAAACATTCTCGATAAACAAAGAAAAATATTCAGATTTCGCAAGTTGCTTCAGAAAAGGCTTTAAAAACTGACCACATGAAAGATGATTTTGTGAAGACTAGCCAAATGGTGAATGGTTGTTATTCTGATTCAATACATGCCAATTTCATCCAATGTCTGCAGTATATGCTAGAGGCGATAACTCTGATCGATGTGTCGCAACCTATTTACATAATGTGTCCATATAAATTATTGTAAACTTTAATTAGTATGTATAAATGCTTTATAAAATATGCCCATATATAGATGACTTACTTGGAGATAATCTGGGTTGTCAAAGTCATCGTGTTCGATACAGTGACCAGAAGAAATGGCCCAGTTCTCCTTGTAGAGGGCGGCACCACAGAAATCAAATGCAAGACCCCAACTAATGTCCTGCAAGCTCAGCTGGTAAGGAAACTCACCAGGCTCAGCATCGGTGCCTCCCACGATCTTGTAGTTGTTACCTAAACGAAACCTCAGCTTACGTGAGGGAGCGGCTGTGGACAAAAAAGAATGCAGGATGTTAGATTTACACACCCTTTATGGGAGGGTTTGGATGCGTCTTGATGACGGACGATGAGCTCATAAATCACCGAAATAGAGCAACTCACTCCATCCTTGGATCACACCAGTTTCCCAGTCCTCAGGAGCTGTGCGACCTCGAATGGGATTTGCTTTGAGGGAGGTAAGAACAGATTTAGTGCTGAAGCTGCTTGTCTGTAGGGAAGGTGTTTACCTGGTGCCTCTGACGGAAACAGGTTCACAAATATTGTTTCTATTGCATCCCTATTAGAAGTCCCGTAGCAATCCACGGCCATGAATGTGCTCGCATTAGGAGTGACATGTCCAGTGTGTCTGGACGTCTAACGTTTGAAGCATGGTGGCGTAGTGAGTAAGGCGTCGAGAATTTAGCTAGCTTCCCGGGAGGCTGGTTCAATAACTCTGGTTCGATCCCCGGCTGCTCACAGGAGAATGTGACCAGCCGGGGATCGAACCTGCCTTGACCGGAAGCGTTTGTTGGGGACACAGGGGAAAACCGATGACCTTGCACACAGATTGTCAGAAGGTAAGTATAGAGAATTCACGCCCTAAGATCTCACGCCCCCAGTCCTCAGGAGCTGTGTGACCTCGAATGGGATTTGCAACTCTCTCAAAAAAATGTTAAATAAGTACCAATTTTATTCACTTTCCTTCTCCCATGAGTAGTTATTTTTGGTCTAGAATTTAAAAGGATAACGAACATTTTTGTTGCTAGCAATAATCGCTAGCCTCTCTATATAGGCTCATATACCTCTCTCTCTCTCACCCGTTCAGACACATTCTTACATGGAAAACTCGGGTTTTTCCACAAATAGAGATCATATTGCAGTGCAGGTTTAGACATCACTGACGGTGTTTACAGAGGGAACTCACCGAGCGCTCCAGCGAGGAGAAGGCAGAACACGAAGGTCTTCATGGCTGGTCTCTGGAGAAGAGTCATATTCCCCGCCACCATTTATACTCACAACCAGATCCTTAACTTATCAGTTATTTTTTCTTTCTCTCTCTCTCTCTCTCTCTCTCTCTCTCACACACACACACACACACACCATCTCCCTCTCTCTCTTACATATACATACAAATATGTAAAACAACCACTGTGAAAAAGTAGTGAAATTCCAGGAGCTTGCACACAGATTGTCAGAAGGTAGGTATAGAGAACTCACGCCCTCAGACTCATGTTCCACGTGGGTTGGGGGGACGCTTGCCCCCCTGATAGGATTTAGGTGTGGGAACTTATACCTCCCATGACAGAAGTTAAGTGTCGGGGGCTCAAGCTTCCACACCCTCTCTGTCAGGAGACAGGTATGGAAAACTCACCTCCAAACCCATCCTATCAGGAGATATATCTATCTTAATTTCAGTTTCCAGTAAATATTATGTTATTAAACTAATGCCTACGAAAGGCGCTGATGCACAAATAAACATTCTGGAAGCCGTATGTGCTTCTGAAATCAATTAAAAAGAGCTTTAATGTGACGTACTACTCATCCTTGATACTGGTGAGGTGCTCTTGATCTAATGAATGCGACTTATCCTCCTCTTCCTCATTCCCCAGCCACTGTATAATCCCTGTGGTTTTATTGCTTTCCTCTAAACATAAAAATTGAGCTGCTGTCCTACTCTCCATAATTTTTTTTTTTTGGAAAGCTATTTACGTGTTTGAAATCATCATAAATAGACCTTTAGCATAATGCGTCATAGTGTTAGCTCACATTTCGAGGGGTTTAAGGACTGGCCTTGATTCCTTCCTTGTTCATTCATTGACAATGCTGATACCTTCTAGCAGAACTTCTGCGGTGCCTGCTAGTTTAGTGTCAACCTAAAGCCACATTTTCAGCTCCGAGACCATTTTCATAGTTAAACAGAAAAGGAAAGGAGCGAATGAGCGTCCTTGCTGGACACCTTCACGAGAGTCAATTCCATGCTTTCCAACGAGAAATTCCGAGTCAAATGTTGTTGTGTGAGTGAATAAAAAGATAAAGTGCAAAGCAATGGTCTTGTATAGTTCAGAGTACAATGTCGCTTTTAACTGCGAAGTTCAGTTTGATAAGAAATTTCTACCATGTGAGGTTAGTGTTGTATGCACGTGATGCATTGGCTGCTGCTTCACAGCCTTGTAGAAACCCAGACTCCAGCTGAATTAGTCTCCGTACGATGGCTGCATCAAGGCCCACTGTTCCCACGGCTGCATCGGCAACAAGGCGGCGTTTGGACTTGCCAACGACTGTCAGCATGATTCCTCCATCTTTCTTATTAAGTACGCATGGAGATGATAAGATTAATAGTCTCAGGAACTTCATCAGCGAGAAAGATGCAGGAAGAGTAGACGATCTGCAACTTACCCATAAACAGTACATAGAGTCCATAAATTCAAGACAATTCGTTCCTTTCGAATTATCTTGAGTTGGACTATGTGGATTTGAGTGGTATAAGAATAGATGTACCACGAAAGTGTCTGTGGTTATGGGAAGAGTCGGGTCACGGCTGGTGGCTGCTTATCCAAACACGTCAAAGAAGTGTTGTCTCCGAAATCTTCCTATTATGCCTAGTAGCTTAATGAACAGCACTGGACCCGCTACGTGCGAGGTCCACGGTTCAAGATCCTGTTCATTCTTCAGTTTATTCATGTATGTAATAAATAAGTTATAATAAACAAGCGTTAATGAATAAACAGATGAATGGAAGGAAACTCGACCTGTGGTTCTGACTTGCAGCAAGTCCAGTGCTGTACCACTGAGCTACAAGGCTTTAATATTAAATTTCAGACACAGCCCTTCAATGATGTGTTAGTGGTGACCATCTTTGATCCTCCTGTCTCTTCTCACAGCCCCAGAAAGTTTCATAGAGCATGTATTTTCATATTCCTCAAAGCCTTATAGTCCGTAAATTACTCACGCTAAGTCGTAGAGAACGACTGTCATTGAAAAAAGAAAAGAATGGACGGAGACTCAAACCAAGGTCATGACATGTAGTTACGAGACTTTAGTGGGAAGATTTCAGAGACAGTACTTCTGTGGCACTTCTGCGGCACTTCCCCGTCACTGTCCACCATCTGCAGTTCTACAGTCTATCCGCTCACTGAAGTATAACCTCACTTAGTCACATAAAATGTGCTTCTCTTGCCTCTTCTTGCTATTCCTCTGAAGAGATGTGTTCAAGCACATGGAGGCATTAAGTCTTCCTGTTCATTTTTTCACTGTTGCATTTTTTTTACTTGCTGTCACGCAATATGTGTTTTCTTCCATAAAGACCACTAAGCAATCTTCCCGTATATCCTCTACACAATTTTCCCACCCTCATTATTAGACTTTAATCTTCATCAGAAATTCTAAAATTTTCACTCATTATGAATAAAAAAGCGAGATGTTAAATAATACAACTTCTGGACAATCAAATTATATTTTTTTGACTCACGAAATCGTAACGATACGATTGCAAACAAACCATACCATGGGTGTGGTTTGAACCCGCGATCAGAGTCTCAAAATTCCAGACCGTCGCGTTTGCCACTGGGCCAGCTAGCTTCAACAAGATTCATGAAAAATATTTAGTTGGAGGAGTCTCATCGAAGCTATCTGGCCCAGTGGCTAACGCGACGGTCTGGATTTTTGAGATTCTCTGATCGCGGGTTCAAACACCACACGTGGTATGGTTTATATTTCTTTATAAGCGTCGACCCCATAGTCAGTGTAAAATCAAGCTTATGTCACATTTTACAAAGCCTGGCTGATGAGTTAGAGGGCTTTTGTAATACTTCAAATATTTCTACAACCAAATCAACTGTGAACATTGTGAACATCATTTGATCTTAAACTACACACTGGGGTAGTTGGGACACGAACAACCGTACCCCTAAGACACGATGCCAACCATGTAGTGAGATTCTATATCATCACATACCAGAGATCCACCAGAATCACCCTGCCACAAGTTCTTCCCTCCCTCTGGAACGCCAACACAGATCATGGCATCAGTAAAATCATCCAGGGAATAGTCAGGGGGGCAGTCATCTTTCGTGTCACAGTAGGGACAGGTACTTTCTGCAGGATACTGGGAGTGTCTCCTCCTTCTGCCCCAGCCTGTGACAAAGCAGTCATCAGAGGCTGCATGATCCTGTTCGCGAAGTGTAATTCCTTCAATGTATTCGTTGAAAACAAGAGGAATTAAAATTGTAATTGTCGTAAAGAATAATTGTAGACAGAATATATGATGGTTCATTATCCTCGTTTATGGACATGCCGAGCTCATCAACCACGTCCTGAAAAAATAATGAAATTAATAGAATTTGTTCGCGATGTATTAAGTGGAAAACTTTTAAAACGATTTTTCAGCATCCATACCAAGTAAGATAAAAAAAAAATTCTCTAGTAAATTATATATATAAATATAAAATATATACATATATATATATTTATATATATATATATATATATATATATATTATATATGTGTGTGGTGTGTGGTGTGTTGTGTGTGTGTGTGTGTGTGTGTGTGTGGTGTGTGTGTGTGTGTGTGTTGTGTGGTGTGTGTGTGTGTGTGTGTTGTGTGTGTGGTGTGTGGATCTTTTCAAAAGATAATTGGTTTGTTGGCTGAGTTTAAATTTATCGATTACATGAGTGTCAATATAGCTTCCAGTAACCTTTGCATATCTGTCAGGAAAATTTTATATATATATAAATGGCACGGCTGGCAATACTAGGAGAGGGAAGTGTCGGTCATGCTTACAGCTTCGTTGTCTCAACTCTAATGGTTTCCTCCGCAAACACGGTAGTTGCCCTGGTTCAGGATGTCCTCCTGTGGAAAGTGATGATCCAGAGCCACCTCAGGCACCTGAACCCACTCCAACAGATTTCATCTCATCAGACAATCTCTTGGAAGCAATTAAAGCAACAGGTACGAGGACACTCTCACATATTCCCAAAGCAGCCCGTCCACACGCAGCTGGGAAACTTACAGACCTCCTGAAAAAAGTAAACGATGGTTCCACTATCTTAAATGCTCCACCAACCATCAAGGCCTGGCACAACTTGCTACTTTTTGGCAATGTCTGCTTAGCTGTGCCGGAAAGAAGGGGAAAGAGGCTAGCCTCAATGATAATTAAATCCTTAAGAGATTTTCCTAGAGTTGATAACCTCATTCGCCTTCCCCGTCAACACAAAAAAGGGAGAGGCAGAACCCCCACTCACTCTACTGACAGTGAAAAAGTCAGAGTCCAAGTGAGCAAGAAAATTGAAGAGGGCAACACAGTGGGGGCAATCAGAATTATTACCAGTGAAGATACAGTTGCTCCCAGGGATGCTGACACGGCTGAAGCACTTAGAGGAAAGCACCCTGCCAGGGAAACCAGTGCACCAACAGTTCCAACACCTCTGTCCCCACTATGGAACCATTGATTGTGGAAGACTCAGACATTTACAAAGCAATAATGTCGTTCCCATCTGGCTCTGCTGGGGTTACACTGGAATAAGGCCACAGCATTTAAAGGAAATGGTTAATCCAGTTATTGGGGAAACTGCAGAGACACTGCTTTCAGAGATCACAAGGGTTCGTCAACAATTCCTTGGCTGGTCTGATTCCTGATGAAATTAGACCTTTCTTTTTTGGTGCAATACTTTGTGCACTTAAAAAGAAGGATGGAGGAATTCGGCCAATTGCAGTAGGCAACACGTTACGCCGCCTCGTATCCAAAGCTGCTGTCCGAAGTATTCGTGCACAGGCAGCCATGATGCTTCAACCAAACCAGCTTGCCTTTGGGGTCTCTCAAGGAAGTGAAGCAGCGGTTCATGCAACAAGGGCGTATATCAACAACCTGCCTGAGGACAATGCAGTGGTAAAATTAGATTTCAAGAATGCGTTCAATCTCCTGAAAAGAGACGTAGTATTAGCAGCAGTACAAGAACATTTCCCTGGTCTCTTCCCTTTTGTTTCAGCTGGGTATAGCAAGGAATCAATGCTTCTCTTTGGAAAGCATGAAATCACATCATCGGAGGGTGTCCAACAAGGAGATCCTCTTGCACAATTTCTCTTCTGTATAGCAGTTAGGGAAATCACAGTCAGACTGACCAGCGAGCTAAACTTCTGGTTCCTAGATGATGGCACACTAGCAGGTACAAAGGAGTCCCTCATACATGACCTTACACAGGTAATGACACGGGGACAGGAAATGGGTCTCGTCCTGAATCCATCCAAATGTGAAATCATCTCAGTCAGTCAACATGTGATAAATGCAGTGAGATCAAAACTACCAGGAGCAGCAGTAATTGCCCCCACAATTGTGTCTTGCTAGGAGCACCTCTGGGAAGCAATGCCATTGACACAATTCTCAGGAAGAAATTGGAAGAGTTAAGGAGAATGGAACAACGAATAGGAAATCTGGACACCCACGATGCCTTGTACCTTCTCACAAAGTGGTTGAGTCTGCCCAGGTTGACATATTTCCTAAGATGTGCACCTTCATATGATAACCCTATACTGCACGAATATGACAGTATTCTGAGGCAGATTTTTACGAAAGTACTTAACCTTACTCTAGAAGACGGGCAGTGGAACCAAGCTACACTTCCAGTCAGACTAGGAGGCATTGGTGTCCGCAAGTCATCACAGATTGCGTTACCTGCTTTTCTGTCCTCGTGTATTGCATCCAGAGAGCTTGTAGCAGCGATTCTCCTTGAACATCTTAGGGACAAGATTGGAGTCCAGGACCAAAAATTCATTGACGGAGCAATGATCTGGGATAATCTAATGGGCTCAGAAACCAGACCTGCTCCCCCCAACAACTACAAACAATCGCACTGGGATGGTCCAATAGTGGAAAATATAGCCTCAACAATGCTTCAGAGTGTGTCAGGGAAGGATAGAGCCCGCCTCCTGGCAGTGAGAGCCCCTCATGCTGGGGACTTTCTGTTGGCTGTTCCCAACTCCAGCCTTGGCACACGCCTCGACCCACAGACCATCCGCATCGGTGTTGCCCTTCGACTTGCCGCCCCTATTCTCACCGAACACAGGTGTATTTGTGGCAGTGAAGCAGCAGAGACCGATTCGGGTACCATGGTCTTGTGTGCCGTAAATCCGAGGGAAAGATTGCAAGACATGAAGAGGTTAATAACATATCAAGGAGCCTCACAACAGCTGGATGCCCAGCAGTAAGGGAGCCACCCCAATTATGCAGATCTGATGGCAGCCAGAAGCGTCCAGATGGTATCACCCTTCAAGCCTGGACAGATGGGAAGCAGGTGGTGTGGGACTATACATGTGCATCTACCTTGGCTGATACCTATCTCCAATACACCAGGGAGGAAGGAGGGGCAGCTGCCAGCTTCAGGGAGTCCCAAAAGTCTAGAAAATATGGAGAACTTGCCCATCATTATATGTTTGTTCCCATAGGCTCAGAGACCCTTGGCTCATGGGGAAAGAGTGCATCTAAGTTCCTTAAGGAGCTGGGAAAAAGACTCATCAGGGTAACTAGGGATCCCAGGGCAGCTAGTTTTCTGTTCCAGCGGCTAAGTGCGGCTGCTCAAAGGGGTAATGCCTGCTGTATTTTGGGCACATGCCCCAGCTCTGAGGAGCTGGATGAGATTTTCGCCTTAAAATCGGTGATACACACGTAACAACATGTACCTTATATGCCAACTTTATATCAACAATGTATCTCTTAAATCTTCTGTACCATATTATGTAATAAAATATTCCTATTGGTAAAAAAAAATATATACTAAAAGATGGGGTGGTAGGGGAAGCGGAATATTCAAACGGCTTCAGGAAGAAATCCAAATATTCTTCCTTGAAGCCTTTTTATCCACTTCTCCGAGGCTATGGGTCCCACTTATATATATATATATATATATTATATATATATATATATTATATATATATATATATAATATAATATATATATATATATATATATATATATATATAATATATATATATATATATATATATATATATATATATATATATATATATATATATTATATATTATATATATATATATATATATATATAATATATATATATATATATATATATATATATATATATATAAAATATATATGTCTGTTTTTCTCATCAATGTTTTTGAGAGCTTTAACGAATTTGTAGTCCTGAGTTCATAGATGAGGAAATATCCAAAATTTATGAAATAGGTAATGATTTAAAATACCCAAGAAATGTAACTGATAAATCTTTTAAAGTTGCTAGAAATACTTTTTACAATCCAAAAAGGGACAACCAGCCTTATTCAACTAAAAATATGTTGGTTCTACCTTACCATGAAAACTGGATTGATATGCCTTCTCTTCTTAAGACTTTTAATATTAAAGTTGTATTCAAAAATCTTGATACAGTAAAAAAAACTTTTGATAAAGAATTCCCCCCAAAATGCTGATGGATGTGTCTATGAGATTCCTTGCGATAAAGTTTATTACGGTCAAACTGGTAAAAATCTCGAACTAAGATTAAAACAACATAAATATAGCATTAGAACTGGACAAGATTCCAATGCTCTATTATCATGTAAGAGATTTTAACCATCCAATTGATTTTCAAAAAGTTGAGAAAGTAGTATCAAGCAAGTCCATGGTCGACAGGAATATAATTCAATCTTGTTTCATAAAAAGCAGTTTTGACAATAATATGAATATTTCCTTTGGTTTATAAAAATTAGATCCATTTATAATTAAAAGAATTTTGGAAGAATTAATAATACACTGGACAAATAATAATTTTTAAATTTTCTTGGGTAGAATAGTTTGTGGTGGAGTTTGTGCAAAGGACCTATCCAAGTTGGGTCGGCGCGCGTTAGGTGTTTAACCGTTGTGGGATCTGATAGTGAGGTTGCTGGCCAGACCCCTTATATAGCTTCCTTGGATGCTTTACTTCATAGTTCCTTGATAATGTGAGTACTCACGAAAGCGCTTGGAATTTCTCTATTCTTTCAGAGTGGTTGTTTTGCATTTCTGAAATCACCTTTTCAGTGATCTTATTGCATATATATATATATATATTTTAATATAAATATATAATTAAAATAATATATATAAATTTTATTATTATATATATATTATTATATATATATAATAATATAATATTATATATAAAATCATATATATAATATAAAAATATATATATATATATATAAAATATATAATAATA
>NW_026471652.1:0-11782 GCF_026875155.1 Cherax quadricarinatus | reverse complement strand
TCACACAACTAGCTTAATTAAGGGAAGGAGTCCCTCAACTATTTTAATACCCTGCATCGCGCACTTCAGTAGGCTTCATCAGCGAAGACTTTCCTTACAACTTAAGAAATATCTGGTCATCAAAATTATATACCACAAAATATGACGTCGGAACTATGCACGAAGAGAAAACTATACTATCACGTTCAAGGGCAAAATGCAGGGTCGCTTAATGAGCAGAGAAAATTTCGTAAATCTGGTGGAAATATCTACCTTGCTACCTTAAATCAGGAGACGTTAAGTTTGTCACTGGCTAACCTTGATATTTTACACATCTCAAATAACATACAAGACGTCCACACTAATACCACTGTTGACTATGATAAAATTTGCACAGTCATTGCCAAGCTACTTGTTGAAGAGCTGCATCGAAGGTATACAGCGTTTTTTTAAACTGATCAATTTTAGACGCTAAAAGATGTTATCTTACCTAATCTCGTTTCGAATTCCAGCCGTGTCTAAGGTATACTACCTCCCCCGGGATGCCATGATCAATGACACCCAGGTACCTACTGACTCCTAGATGAACAAGGACAGCAGTTGCAAGGAAACATACCAAAAGTTTCCAACCGTGCCGGGGATCGAGCCACGGTCCCCTCAGTCAGCTGAGGCTGCTATCAGACGACCCATGGGTGTCTAAGATCTCAAAGTTGAAAAAAATATTAGTGTCCTTATTACAAAAAAAAGTATTTTTTTGAGATGGTAGGTTTACTCATTTTGTAATAGAGTTCGGGATACATATATACACATTAAAATAAATGAATTTTTATTATATAAAAAACACAATCTTTGGTCTAGAGGTATTTAATATATATATATATATATATTATATATATATATATATATATATATATATATATATATATATATATATATATGTTACAATAATAAATTATTAGCATCTTAATAAAATAATAAATAATTCGTAACCCTACACAGGGTACAACTTCCTTGACACTCCTGTGTCACTATATATATCTATGCCAAAATAATAAATTATAAATAACATTTGTATAATAAATTATGATCAACTCCGTGTCTCACACGACACTTATAATGACGCTCTGCGTCCCACACGACACTTAATCGAGTTGTGACGCTCCTTCTCCACCGTGTCACTTGACACCCTTTTCTCTGTGTCACCAGACACCCCAGCTCTCCGTGTCACACGACACCCTTTTCTCTGCGTCATCTACACCCTTTCTCGACTGTCACACTTGACACCCTTGTCTCTGCGACACTCACTATCGACGTAGCGTCTTTCGAGAGGCCAGTCACATGATACTATTCAATGTACACTACAACCAGGCCATCTTTAGTGTCACAAGACACCCTTTTCTTCTCAGTGTTCCACTACGGTCCTGTAGCATATCTCAGTGTTCCACTCCATCATACTTTCCTAAGTGTCACACTACGGTCCTAGCCCAGTTCAGTGTAACACTCCAACCTTTTCTTCATGTAATGTCCCACTAAAACAGCATCAGATGACTCCGGCCCACAGTTGACCAGCGTAGGCGGTGAGTCCGCAGACATCACCTGTCCTGTAAATACTCTCCAAGGCCGGTAGAAGTACACCGTAAGATGGTCTGGCGAGTACTATCTACCGCCTTCAAGACCAATTGACACACCGCAAGGTGGTCCGGTGAAGAACACACGATGTTGCAAGTTCACTGAATGCGGCCATCAAATAACTGAGGCCAACAGACTCAGTGAGCTGCGGTGAGCGCTTCTAAAATCAGTAGAAGCCAGTAGAATACTCTACTGCCAGTAGATGTGTACCATTAGGTGTTCTGGTAACTACTGCTTAGATACGTACCGTGAGGTGTTCAGGTACTTACTGCTGCTAAGGCCGGCTCAGCAGTCCCCACATTGGGTTTGATGACGTACCCAGTGGTACTGCCGGCCGGCAGGTTAACCATTTAACCGCTAGTTTGGTAGGGGGCCGCAACAGTCCTTTACAACGGAGACTTATTATGTTAAATAGTGCTGGTAGTTGTAGTGGTAATGGTTGTAGCAATAGTTAGTAGTTCTCTATAGCATACTGGTTCAGAATCTGTATTAAGATGGGGTTTGTCAACTGGAATCTGTGTTAGTTGTGTATAAATGTATAATGACAATAGCTACATACCATTAACCTTTAATTTTTTCTCTCCTTTTATTTAGAGTTTTTGAGAACCATTGAAGTTCACCAGATTATTCAACAACTTCCTATAATGGACACACATTATTGCTATTATCAATTTGAGCTTCGTATTTATGCTGGTCGACCTTTACTTAAGCTTCTTGCGGTTTATATGTAAATCTCTTCCCAACCTCTGCATTATCTATTTTAAGGCACGCGCCTCTTCTGGACTTTTTTTTTTTAGCCAGCAAGGTCATGGATTGGAAAAGAGGCTCTGAGGTTTTTTTTTTAACTATATTTTTTTTAGAAATAAGGATGAAGATTGATGTGTATTTCATTTATCAAAAATTTTTCATTTTCTCTGCATTGTCTGCATCGCTATTGGGCCGTGCAGACCCCCTTGCCTGACGCTCCTCAGTAACCTGACAGCTTGGTACGAGGTGGTGTTGTGCATTCGCTGCCTGGATGAGGTAGAGTGCGGACGTGCTTTGCACCCCTCTACTGTTTCCCAGACGAGCTAATCAGTCAACGACATGGCGCCAGGTGTGCGCAGGAGAGTGAATACTGTGGGCATTGAACTTATTAGTGGGGCTTTAACACCTACGTCAGTCGATGTGTTATTGCCCAAAATTATACGAGAGACATATGGCATCAGAGACGAGGATTTATATGGAGTGGCACTGAACGGTGTATATAGAATTTTCGTGAAAGTGTTAACTGCTCAAGTATACGAGGCTTTGGTTGATCGTTACCAAGATGTCAGCATTACTGTACACCGGCAGTGAGGGTCAAGTTGATTGATGTATCACGACATTATTCGTGGGGTTAAGCTCCGCAACGTGCCTTTTGAGGCTGATGAGGTAGATATTCGAAATGTTTTCGAACGTTATGGAACTGTACATCTGGCCCAACCTGGCAAATGGGTTAAAAGGTGCTTACACAGGATTTCCTGAGGGTTCTTTTAATCTCAAGATGACGCTTAGGCATCCTATACCCTCGTATGTATATCTCGAAGAGTTTAGAACCCAGGTAATGGTAGCGTATGTGGGGGCAGAGACGTACGTGCCGACTGTGTGGCGAATTTGACCATATGGCGGCAGACTGTGGCAAGCGGAGTATGGCTCCTGGGCGGCAAGGGGCGGAGCACCTGCGCATGAGCACCCGATGCCTAAGGAAGAACGGGGCAAGGAGGAGGGCGTGGTCGCATTGTGGAGTGAAGAGGTAGTGGCTCCTCAGTGGAATCGGAAAGAAGTGGTGATCCATGAATCACCTGGCCCATCAACAGTGGCTCCTGGGCCGGCAAGGGGCGGAGAGCACCTGCGCATGAGCACCCGATGCCTAAAGAAGAACGGGTGCAAGGAGGAGGGCGTGGTCGCATGTGGAGTGAAGGGTGGTGGCTCCTCCTGGGGAATCGGGAAGAAGTGGTGATCCATGAATCACCTGGCCATCAACAGTACAGTTGTCAAGTGAGGAGGTACAGGAGGGCGCAGCAGTGAAGGCTATTGAGGAGGAGTTGGAGACGGTGATATACAGGCTATGTTACAGTCTACGGAGGTGGAGAGTTACAGCGAACAAGACCCTGGGATCAGGGCAGAGAAGGTGTGTGTGGGGAAGGGGAGGAGTCAGGTGGCACTGTGGTGGACAGTGCGAGTGCCAGGGAGGGGCATGGAGGCGGATTAAGGGTGGTAGAGGTGGAAGTCCATTGTGCTGGCTCCAGGACTCAGATATGGAAACTGAGGGAGCTACAAGGAAAAAGGGCAAGCAGCGTCAGATTCGGACGATGTTCTGACACCGGCGCAAAGGCCGGGGAAAAAAGACATGGGGTTATGGTACCCAGAGTGACTCTGCGAGAGGGCCACAACAGAAGGGGGGGGATGGTTGGGAAGGAGGGGGGAATCTGTGGCAAAGGCACAGTCAGGGGAACGGTCTGAAAGGGAAGAATCTTGACATGAGGCGGGGAAGGATAACCTTTAAACTGGCCTCAGGTGTGTAACAATAAATATTAATGGTCTGTGTGATGGTGGTTAAACGGGAGTGCTTCAGGATGTTTTTGAATAGGTATAAGGTTGACGTAGCTTTGTGCAGGAGCACAATTTTAAGCTTGGTCGTGAATTAGTGGTGCCTGGGTATCAGGTTATGTGTTGCCGTCTGAGCGTTTTAAAGAGGAGTGGTGTGTTGTTGATCAGGGAGGCGGGCCCGTTTGTATTGCATAGGAAAGAGGGGGGGGGGAGGGGGGGAGAGTATTACGTGTGGAAGGATGGTGGATGGGAGAGAGAGTGGCGTTTGTGTGTGTGTATGCCCCAGCAGACAAGTGACGTGAAAGTGAAGATGGATTTTGTGCGGGAGGAGCTCGTGTATTACCTACGCACGTTACCGTCTGTCGCGATTGTGGGGGGGGGGATTGGAATTGTGTAATTAAGAAGACAGACGTGGAACCCAGAGGAGTGGGATATTTTTCCTCAGTCTTGGGGGGCCTGCTTAGAGATCTTCAGTTACGTGATGCTTTCGGGGGAGGTCTGTGGGAGGTGGAACATACTGTTTATAGAAGGGGATATGCGGCTCGTTTGGACAGGTTATATTTATCTCAGAGGGTTTTGGTAGAGTCTTTTAAAACTATAGAGATGGTGTCTTCCGATCATAGGGCGGTATTAGTGGAGGTGGGATGGGATGCTTTGGCTCGTAGGCAGGGAAGTTATTGGAAACTGAACACGATGGTTTTGGGGGATAGGGAGGGAGTGGAAGCGTTTGCAATATTTTGGGAAACAGCTCTGTGCCGACAGAAGAACTGAGGAAGACGTGGTAGGATGGTGGGATAGTGTGGCTATGTTACGAATACGTCATTTTTATGTGAGGGAGGGCAAACGCATTAATCAATTGCGGTTATGGTTTGTCAATTACTTAGAATCTAGATTACGGAATGTTACGAGGGGGGGGCGGTGGCCGGGGTGTACCCGGTGGAGGATATACACATGTGAAGGACAGAATACGGGATTTGCAAGAAGAACGTTTTGCAGCTGTACGGGTACAGGCGGGGTTAGACGAAGTATCTTGGGGCGACAAGCCATCAGCTGTGTGTGCTGCGAGGACAGAAGGTACGACAGCGAACGACTACAATACCGGGTTTGCAAGTCATATCTTCTGGGGGGGGTTTTAGAGGGGGTCAGGTAAAAAGGGACCCCAAAGGGGATGAGTGATATGCAGTTTGAGGGTTTTGAGGAAATTAAGGGAAAAGTAGTGGGGTGGAGGGTGGGTTTTTGGGGAAAGGTATGGGGAGTTTGGGGCGTGCAAATGGGGGGGTGATGGGAAAGGGACGGGGGGGGTCATTGAGGAGGGGGAAAATTGGAGGGCCCTTATGGACTGGGAAAGGGGTTTAAGGCACCGGGTCGATGGTTTCCCTGGGAAATTTTAAATGTACGCATGGGGTTTTTTTGGGGTTTTCTAGAAAGGTTAAGGGAATCCCAAAGAAAGACGGAGGGAAGATGGGGGAATTCAGGAAAGGCAGTGGTGGGGGGGGTTTCCCAAGGGGAAAACAGCGGGGGTACCCTTCGGGATTATCGAGCCTTTTTCATTGCTTTGGTGATTATAAATTTTTTGCAAAATTTTTGGGGAAAATGGGCTTTTTTAAATGTGTTGTGGGGGGGGGTCGTGTTTGAGTTCATTTTGGTTTCCCTGGAAAGGTCAATGAGCGGGGGCCCCACGGGTTTAAATAAAAGGGGTTCCTGGAGGACAGGGAAAGGGGGAAAAAAAGGGAGGTTGGTGGCGTTGGTTTGGGAAAGGGGGGTTATGATGGGGTTTTGGAAAGAAGGCCCTTTGAGGGATATTCTCCTAGACAGGGGTTTGGCCCCAAAGAAATAGTGGGGGTGGGGGGGATACGTTGAAATAAAAACCCCCAAAGGTTAAGGGTGCAAACAATGGGTGTTCGGGGGGGGGGGAGTCAACTTGGAGCGGGGTCTTCGGCAGGGATGCCCTTTTTTCAAAATTTTTGTTTCCCTGTTTTTAAGGACCCCTTTTATAGGTGGGGAGGTTGTCTAAGGAGGGGGGGAAAGGGGATGGTAAAGCTAAAGCCGTGGCCGGGTTTTGGGTTTGGGCTATTTTGTTTGATACCCCCTTTTTTGGGAAAAAGTGAGGGGGAAGGGTTTTAGGACTTTTGGGGGGAATTTTGTAACATTTTTGGGGAGCAACTGGGATGAAGGGGAAATCTGGAAAAAGTAAATGATCATGGGGTGGGAGATTTGGCAGAGAGATTAGACGGGGGGGATGTGATTTTGGGGCCAGGGGGGAAAGGGAGTCTGAAAATCTGCGGTTTTATGTATGGGCGGACCGGGTTTTTGCTGAAAGGGGTTTAGCAATTCGAAAAAGGTGGTGGAACAGGTGCAGCGCGGTTGGGAATGCTGCGCCCTCACCTTTTTAACCCTTAGGCAACGTGAATTTGGGCATAAATTGTTTTTACTATTGGGAAAAAGGGCTGGTTTGTTTCGGCTGTGAGGCCTTTAAACGGGAAAACGGCGATCACGAGTATTTTTGAAGGTGTTAAAATTTTTGGGGGGTTCAGGGTCCCAAATGGTTGCAAAGGGGAAAAGGGTTATTTGACATTGCCGGTATTTTAGGGGGGGTTGGGTTTGTTGGACTTAAAGGAAAGCGCGTGAAAAATGTGTGTTTTTAAGGGGGAAGTGATGAGTGCAGGGGGGAGGGAAAGGGGGGTCGCTGGGATAAGGTACAGGCCCCCGGGGAAAAAATGGTATGGAGGGGGGGAAATTTGAAGAATGCGAGACGGGTGTTAGGGCCCCTTTTAATGTTAGCCAGGGAACCGGGGAAAAGTAAAGGTGGGAACTTTGTGTAAATTGTTAGAGAGACATTAGTGGCCCCGGGTTTAAAAAGGGATTTACCCCATGTTGCATGGATGTAATATGGCGAAGATTTAGTAAATTAAAGGATACGACCTGGGGGCGCGTGGGTTTTTATGTCCCGTTTCCTGCGGGGTTTTCCCAACGGGAGCGATGCTCCGAGATGGGGGTTATTGAGGGGGGGGGGTGGTGGAGAGCGTGGGGAAGAACTGCTTTATCATGTCGTTTTTTTTGGAGGTTTGGAATTTGCTTTCGGGTATGGATGCGTAAGGTAGTGGTGGGGGTTTTGGGGGGTCGGGTTTTGGGGGCGGTTTTTGGCGGGGGCGTTGAGTTTTGGGTTTAGTGGTGTGGAGGAGGTGTGGTAAGAGGTTTGCATATGTCTGGGGCCCTACATATATTTTTTAGGGGGTTTTATGGGGGGGGGAAAGGGGGGGGTGGGGATGTGCTGGGGAAGGACTTTGGCGGCACGTTTTATCGAACTTTGTTTTCGAACGGGAGACTTTTTTGGGGAAAAGGTAAAAAGAGTATTTTTTGAGGGTTATAGAGGACAAACAATAGGGGAAAATTTTTGGCTTTTAAGGGGCTTTAACTGCGGGGTGGGGTGGGTTGGTAAAAGGGGGGGGGGGTTTTTAGGGGGTTTAACGGGGGTTTAACCCCCCTTGGGAATGCAGTGATGTGGTTTTTTGGGGGTGATTGGAAGGGGGGCTAGTGTTTTGGGGCCCGTTTAGGGGGTTGGTTTCCCAAAATAAGTTTTGCCCTTAGGTTCCCTTGATGGGGGAAGGTGTTTGTTTTAAAGGGGCAGATTAAATAATAACATGTATTAAAGTATAACCTATAAATTATATAACATTATATTTCTTTGGTAGCGTTTTTTGTTTCCCCCTTGCATTTGGGAAATTTCAAAAAAATTTGAATTTTTTTGAGGGGTTTTTTCCCTTTTACTTTTTTCCCTTTAAGCACTGAGTTTTTTTTTTTTTTTTTTGTAACGTGGTCCAGGGTTTAGTTTTGGTTTTTAATTACCTATTATTTTGTTTTTATTTAAGGTATTGTAATTTTTGGTTTGTCCTGTACCATTATGGTTTTTTAAATTTTAAAGTTTCCCCAAGTGAAAAGTGTCCATAATTTAAACCTAAATTGAGGATAATTAAAAGTCATGAAATTCAGGTTTGGGGATAGGGTTGTTTTCAATGTTGTGTGTGGGGTGGGGGGGGGGGTTTTATTTGGGGCACCCTTTTTGCAGCAAGGTTTTTTAATAAGGCATTTGTAGGTTGGTGTATTTGTTGGAGGGTAAATTTTTGGGTGATTGTCATTAAGCTTTGGGGGATTATTGTGTTTAGGTTGTAATTTTAGGAGTTTTATTAATTTGCCATTTTGTGGTTTTTTTTATTATAAATTTATTCCTTCTTTTAAAAAGTGATATGGGTTTTAAAAATTGTATATAGTAGGGCTGTCAGATGTTTTCCCGGATTGTTTTGTGTTTAAATATGTTTTTCTGATGTTGTCCTTGATCATTTTTTTTATATATGTACCCATTTTTAAAATTTGTACATGAAGGGTTTTAAATAAAAAATTTTAAAAAAAAAAAAAAAAAAATTTTTTTCAAAAAAATTTGCTTTTCTCGGGATAACTATGTTTGGGCCCCAGCCTGTAAACTTTTTGGCCCGCCCGCCTGTAAACTGTTGGGGCCCGCCAAAAGGGGCCCGTTGGGAAACTGTTGGCCGGAAGCCTGTAAACTGTTTTGGGCCCGGGGGCCTGTAAATGTTGCCCTTTCGGCCCCGTAAACGTTTGGCCCGCAGCCGTTAAAATTTTGCTCTATCTATTTTTTATCAAATTTTGGGGTTTAAAACAAAACTGAGCAAGCGGGAAAGAAATCTGAATTAAAAAAAAACCTAACTTATTCCCCTTTTAAATACCAAAAGGTAAAAGTGGATTGATTTTTCGCAAACGTATTGTTTCCGTGGGGACAGGCTGGGGTAGCTCCTTTATACAACTGGGTTTTCTGCGCATTTTCCTGTTTTGTGCATACAAAAAGGCGGATCGCCCTTTGGGGGCGCCCGGGGTGGGCAATGTTTGTGTTGGGAAATTGGGGCGGGGGGCACGGTTTCAGGAAAAAAACCATGCACGTGTTACTGCATGCCATCATCAGTGAGGTATATGGGAATACCGGGCCGAAGGAATTTTTATGGGTAGCAGGGAAAAAAGGGGTTTTCGGAAAAAATTTTTATCAAGTTTAAAGACGCAGGTTCTCACAAGCCCTAGTCAACAAATATCAAGAGAAGGGCTGGCAGTGAACACTATGGTGGAAGTCTGCTTACATGATGTGTCCAGCTATGTGACGTGGGTTGAAAGTACGAAACGTGCCTTTTGAGGCGACGGGCATGATGTGACGGCGGTGTTTAGCAGCTATGGGAAAATCCACTCAGCAGTGATGGGGGTGTGGCAAAATGGACCTTATGAGGGGCTACCTGAAGGATCATTTACGCTGAAAATGACGTTGAGGCAGCCAATTCCATCATACGTATTTATGGAGGTCTTCCGAACGCAGGTCTACGTGTACTACTCAGGGCAGCGGAAGACTTGCAGATTATGTGGTTCTTTTGAACATATGGCGGCCCAATGCTATAAAAAAGCTGGACGGAGGGAACAGGTACCAGTGATCTTACAACAGAGGAATGCTCTGGAGGTGTCGGAGGAAGGAGTAAGGCCAAACAAGATTCCTTGCCGATGGAGTGACGAAGTGGATAGGGCTGAGGCGGCCATGGAGGAAAGTGTAACACTAACAGTTGATAAGGGACAGACGACATCGACGTCTGATGAGGAGGGTACGGGCCAACAGGATGGCTTGCTGGAGGAAGTACTTAGTTCCTTTTTGCATGACGTTGAAGAGGGACAGGTGGATGAAGGGTGTAACCTGGTGCAGGCAACTGTGCAGCAAGATCAGGAGGTTTTGAATACTGTGTGCACTAATGTTAAGGTGCACAACGTTGTGGCAGAGGTCCATAGGGCGGAAAAGACAGGTGACGAGGTGTGTGGGGAGGGGAGTTCTCGTAAGAGAACTGCAGGAACGTCTGAGATGGACGATGTTTGTTCTTACTCCAGGACAAAGAACAGGAGTAAAATCTTGGAGAAAGGATGTATGTCATAAGGGGAAAGAGGGAAGGGGTAATGTAGGGTTCAATGGTTCTAGGGATAATGAAGGGATAGGGGGGGGGTGAATAAGCAAGCTGTCAAGAAAGATGCCATACAGCAGGATGGTATAGGAGGGTGTGTGCCAAGAAGAAAGGGTAAACCACCACTATTAAAATAATTCACGATAGTAACTGTAAATGTAAATGGATTGAAGAATGAAGTGAAACGAGTATGGATGGAATGGTTTTTGAGGAGATATAATGTGGATGTATGCTTTATACAAGAACATAATTATAAGATAGGCTGTGCTTTGGCATTAAAAGGTTATAAATTGTATGTAAGTGGGGTCTGTTAGGTTAAAAGGGGGAGTGGCAGTGCTGTGAAGGAAAATAGTCCCTTACGTATTATAAAGTGGGAAGAAGGGGGGGGGGGAGGGTAGTGAGGGTGGATGGTGAGTGGGGAGCATCTAGAGTATGTTTCATTGGGGTTTATATGCCAGCGGAGAATATAATCAAAGTAAAAGAGGATTTTGTGAGAGACGTTTTAGTGTATTTTTTAAGGGGTTTACCTCTAGTCACTGTAATTGGGGGGACTGGAACTGTGTTATAAGGGGGGGGACGTGGAGCCAAGGGGGGCGGGTTGTGTGTTACGGTCGTTACGCAATGTTTTACAGGATGCAGGGGTGAGGGACGTGGAGGGGAGTGGGGCTTGGAGAGTGGATTACACTTTTGTTAGGAGAAATTATTCAGCGAGGTTAGATAGGATTTATATAACGGGAGCAGTTCGGGTAGGAGGGGTAAAAACAGTGGACGTAGGGTTTTCGGATCATAGGGCAGTTTTGGTAGAGCTGGATTGGGAGGGAGTGGTAAAGGTATATTCAAGTTTCTGGAAGTTAAATGCGAGGTTGGTGAGGAGTGAGGTGGTGAACGCAGAGTTTAGAGACTGGTGGAGACAATTGTGGAGGGCAAGGGATGGGGTAGGGAGTATTTTGGATTGGTGGGAAAATAGGGCTAAACCTGGTATCGCGGGGTTTTATAAATATAAAGGAAGGGAGGAGGCGAGGTGGAGGTACGGTTTACAGAATTATTTGGAACAGCAGCTCAATGAGTGTTACGCAAGAGATGAGGGGAAGTCTTTTGAAGAAATATCAGGGCTAAGAGGGAGACTAAGGGACATACATAATGAAAGATTTGATGAATTAAGGGTAAGGGCAGGTATGGATGCCGTGCTATGGGGAGATAAACCGTCGGGTAGTGTGTTAAGAAGTTTTCGCATTAGACAACAGGAGTCCACTATAATACTTTTAGAGGTTAGTGACGATTTGGAAGGTTATACTAAGGTTCAAATGTTGGTGACAACTGAGGGGATAAGTAATTATGCGGACTATTGGTTTAAAAGGAAATGGGAAAAGGTTAATGTGGGGATAGTTAATAAAGAAAGAGGAGGGGTGAAGGTCTTGGGGAAAGGTGGGGAGGACAGAGGGGGATTGGAGGGAATAATAAGTATGGAAGAAGTGAAAGAGGCAGTGGTTCAATTTAAGTAAGGGGAAAGCACGGAATTGATGGGCTTTCCAATGATTTTTACAGAGTGTTGGGAAACCATAAATGTTTGTTTGTTGTATTGAATTGTATAAAGGGGTTAATCCCCC
>NW_026471651.1:0-11547 GCF_026875155.1 Cherax quadricarinatus | reverse complement strand
TTCCCTTTCCCTTTTAACATCGAACAATTTTGGTTTTTAGATTCTTGACTTGTGGTGTATATATTGTTCAAGATGTGTAACTCACCTGTACACTGAGATGATAATGAAGGTAGAGAGGTGTAACTCACCTGTACACTGAGATGATAATGAAGGTAGAGAGTTGTAACTCACCTGTACACTGAGATGATAATGAAGGTAGAGAGGTGTAACTCACCTGTACACTGAGATGATAATGAAGGTAGAGAGTTGTAACTCACCTGTACACTGAGATGATAATGAAGGTAGAGAGTTGTAACTCACCTGTAAATAATCTTGCCCCTTCCATTAAGATTAAAGCTGAATGGGAATCTAATTCCTTGCTTCCTTTCCTTGATGTCCATGTCCACCGCTCAGACAGAGGTTTTTCCTTTTCTGTTTACCGCAAACCTATGCACAGTGGCATGTGTTGTTAGGTAAGACACATATGCAACAGTTAGGTATCTTTATTTCGAAACGTTTCGCCTACACAGTAGGCTTCTTCAGTCGAGTACAGAAAAGTTGATAGAAGAAGAAGAGACTTGAAGACGATGTAATCAGTCCAACACCCTTAAAGTTTTGAGGTGGTCAGTCCCTCAGTCTGGAGAAGAGCATTGTTCCATAGTCTGAAACAATATGGAGTTGAAGTGACAGGATGGAGCCTTATATAGCGCCAGGAGGTGAGACGTAGGTCACTAGTAGAGCGCAGATACCTAACTGTTGCATATGTGTCTTACCTAACAATCTGTCGGTATTTTATACCATTTTAATGTTCAATCTGTCAGACACTGCAACACAAGGGTATCTTGGTACAGACCTGAAATCAACTTCGACAACCTCTACTAGTGAGAACGGCTGGATTTGAGAGGGACCTGACCTCCCAACATCTGCGTTCTACTAGTGACCTACGTCCTGGCGCTATATAAGGCTCCATCCTGTCACTTCAACTCCATATTGTTTCAGACTATGGAACAATGCTCTTCTCCAGACTGAGGGACTGACCAACTCAAAACTTTAAGGGTGTTGGACTGATTACATCGTCTTCAAGTCTCTTCTGCTTCTATCAACTTTTCTGTACTCGACTGAAGAAGCCTACTGTGTAGGCGAAACGTTTCGAAATAAAGATACCTAACTGTTGCATATGTGTCTTACCTAACAATCTGTCGGTATTTTATACCATTTTAATGTTCACAGTGGCATGTACATTCACTACTTTTCCTATCATGCTTCCCTTGTCAATAAAGTGCTCTTATCTCCCTCTTTCTCCGTGCCCTCCGCATCTGTGAGCCTCAGTTCCTTCCAGCAGAAATTTCCACTCTTCATAATTCGTTTTCCCGTCTTGGCTACCCTTCCCATTTCATAGACTCTGCCCTCTCACGTGCTAAACGCAATTTCTTCTCTCCCAAACTCTCTACTCCTGGGTACTCTTCTGTCCTCTCCCTTACTACATTTCCGGTCTTTCTAATCTCAAACTCTCTCCGCTCCTTAGACATCAAACTTACTTCCGCCAGATTTACACTCTTCACATAATCTCGTTCATACCTCTCCTCCCTCTACAGATGTTCTGGTGTCTACTCTTTTTTCTTGTTCCTCCTGTCCTCTTCAATACTTTGGAGAAACTGGCCGATCTCTTTCTGATAGACTTAGGGAGCACAAAAATAGTGTTAGGCTTGCCAACACTAACAATGTCTTTTCTGTCACATCAGAGATCACAGCCATCCTATTGACGGGTCTTCTGCTAAAACTGTCTGGTTAAAATCCTCCCTAATACACAACTTTCCTTGTATGAATCTTAGTCCGGGCTTCGTCTCTGTAGATCCCTTCCTCCCCACTACATTGTAAAATGCTCCAAGCTTCAGAACACCTGTGACTTAACCTGATTCCTCTCTTTTTCTTCTTCTCACTCCTCCCCTTTCCTTTTTCCTTTTTCTCTTCTGGGTTGTCTTCCCCCCCCCTCCTCTGTGTTTTGCCCTCCTCTGTGGGCCCCTAGCCCCCTTGAAGTGCTCCCCTTTCTTAGTATTTGACTGGCTCCCCCTTTCTTCCCCACCACTAGTTTCCTTCTGCCTCCACCACCACCACTACTACAAATACTATTTACTACACTACTACTACAAACTACTACTACTACTACTACTACTACTACTACTACTACTACTACTCCCACCACCACCCCACCACCACCACTTCCTGCCTATATATACCCGTCCTACTCTACTTCTCGTTAGTGTGACTTTGTAATGGTCCGAGTCGGACCAAAAACGTCGTGTAAGCTCCTCTCTTCTATTTTCGGGTTATTTGTGCTGTGTCATGGTTTAAAGAACCGAGCTGGTTGGTAAATAAAGTTAATTTGACCTGTACAAAAAAAGCATATGTTGTTCTTGTGACCACTACTGTGACCACCGCTCCAATAGTTTGCCCCTTTAGCCATTGATATAAATAGGTATTCTTCTTTACCCAAACTAATCAATGTAACTAAGTTGGTGTTTAAATTTCTAAACAAAATGAATATCTCATATAAATTTTCACATCCTCTTGAATATTGGATACAGAGGGTATAGGAAGAAATCTAGGGAAATGAAGTTAAATTAATGATGGAAAAGAAAAATTGTAAAAGGTTCAATAATAGAGAAATTGGGGGGTTTATTTAGACAATAATGTAATTAGGTGCAGAGGTAGGTTACAAAATGCTGAACGGGTGAATATGCTAAACACCCTATCTTACTCCCCAAAAACTCATCATCTAAAAATTTTGATTGTTTTAAATCCCCATAAAAAAAGTAATGCATGGTGGGTACAAGATACCTTAAACTGTATTAGGTAAACTTTCTGGATTCCAAAAGGATGGCAAAGTGTAAAAAGTGTTTATTAAATCTTGTGTAATAGTTCACTGTGTGATGCCGACCCTATATGTACCCAGGTCCTCCACCTTCGCCAAAGGAGAGTGTACAATTAGCGAAACCATATGATGTAACAGGTGTATACTTACTATCGGTCCAATTTTTTAAGAGATGTTTCAGATGATATTCCACTGAAAGTGTATGAAATGCTTGTTCACTTGTACTGCTACTAGGGCAGTTCATTTAGAAGTGGCACAGACTTGTCTGCAGAACAGTTTATACAGCTGTTTCGAAATTTGCAGCTAGGAGACCCTGTCCGAGATTGATGATTTCGGATAATGCCAGTAATTTTGTAGCAGGTGTTCAACACTATAAAAATTAAATAAGAGAAACGATGTTAAAATCTCTGTTAACCCAGAGAGGGTGTACCTGGAAGTTTATTATTCCTAGACCCCCTTGGAAGGAGGGGCTGTACGAAAGACTGATAGGCACAGTGAAGAGGAGTCTCTGTAAAGTACTACACAGGAAGAGAATTAATTTGGAGGAATTCCGTGCAGTGTTAGTGGAGGCAGGAATCGGATAAATAATGGGGCCTCATATATGAGTGATACACCTGATGAAGATGAAATTAAACACCTTCTCAACCTAATATGTGGAAGGAAATTGGAAGCTGCCCCTGTCTACAGAGATAATCCTGGAGAAAGTGATGAAGATTACAACGATGCTGCAGTGTTGTGTGACAAATTTAACATGTTAAATAAAGTAATTGATCTTTGGTCTAATGTGTGGCATAAGGAAAAATCTTCTTAACTACGTGAACACTTTTTTTGGTGCGACAGAGGCAGTAAATCGACAGTACTTTCAACCAGGCAACATTGGTGTTAATTGATATTGAACAGCATCGAAACATTGTGGCCTCTGAGCAAGGTATTGACATTGTACCCAGATGTACAAGGTGTTGTCTGGAATTTTCAAAGTGTTGTGTCGTGGCCAGGAAAGTTTACGCACAATTAATAAATTGACTCCTTGGAATTAAATGGTATTCACTCCCCTCAAATGTAAATGAAAACCTAAGGGAAAGTGACGTGAGTGATATTGAAGTAGTGTTGACCAAGTGATGCAAGAAGATGAAATAGTAGTAAGGCCTTACTAGGAAAACAGCAACTCAAGCCAGAACTGGCTGGAATCATCTCCTAGGGGGAAAGGGGAGAATTGGAGTCGTTTAGCAACGAACTCCGCCCGGCCCAGTTTTGGAAAATATTGTATATTTTCCGAAAAATACAGTGTATTTTGTACGTAAATTGGTGAAATATATTGTAGTTAAAAAAAATTTTAATGTTAAATAAAAAAGAAATCAGCGAGAGTGTTAGCATCGCTTGGAGGAGAGGCCATTGTTTTGAACTGGGAAAGAAAGACGTTAGGAAAAATCGGAAGAATTTTCGTCGCTTTAGAGGTTAAATTGTGTTTAAAACCTCTCAAACAGGAGCAGAAATTGTGGGTTTCTCAATCTGCAGGACTGCAGAATGTGAGAAACCAATAATTGGGACAGGACTCCAAATTTTTTAGATGGGAAAAGAGATAATAAGTACACCATCCTCCAGATAAGTAATGTCTATATATATGTTGAAATTCGGGCCCAAAGTTTTTTCTTCATATTTTAGGCAGGGTTTGTGTGTGACACATAAAGTAATCTCCAGAAAAATTGGTGAGTGTTATTATTAAAAATTCTCTTTCAATGTATATGTTCATTAATTAAATTTAACATACAGTCCACATATTTATTATTAATGTTTTTAACCAAAAATCCCTGGTGATGTATATTTCATTTGAAATTATAGTCCAGAGTGACTTGTGAAGATAGTGTAGTAGGTATCAAATGGGGACATTTTTTGCGACCTAGAATGTCCTAAAAATTCCTACATGTCTCTGTAACCTTGATAAAGAATAATTATCATTGTTACTATTTACTGGTAGTATCTTATGAGGTTCTTTCCAGGTAATTTTAATTTTCCATAAGTTTTTGTATTAACGTACTTGTAAAAGGGCAGAGCAGCAGTACAATTTTGAGCTCTGACTATCAAAGCTGTGTGCAACAATGTTGCCTAGTGTTTAGTGGCCAATTCATTGCATGTGCAGGATTCTCAAAAACATTAAAAAAAGTGCCCTAAGTCACTTTCAAAGAACCTAGGAACCTTTAAAGGCAGCTTTTGCACTTTTGAATGTGTCCTGTGTTGTTCTACAGGTTTATAGACCATAAATTTGTTGTCTTTCGAGACGAACAATCTCTTTATGGAAATCTTTTTCCCGTTAAATTTTCCCTGTGTCGCTTTGCAGTCTGCAACTTAATTAGGAATTCCATCCTCTCAAACTGATCCTGAGAAATAGGACCAGTGGACAACGGAGGAATAAGGGAACTAACGAATGAGTCTGGACGTTCATTAGGTCGGGCGCCTTGTCCAGCCATTCCTAGATATCCTAGATCTAGTCTAGGATAGCTACGTACAGGTGTAGCACACGAGGTACTAGTATGAGGTTACGCCATACTGCCTGTTACACTCTGTGATATTGTCTCAGTCAGGCTAGAAGGGATGAGCGTAAACTGGGCTACAACTGGCTCATACACTTCTGCCTTAGTCGCTCTCTCTAAATCACCATCAGGGACATATTTTCTAATTTTGTTACTAGGCTCTCCGAATCTGAATCTGATGAACCAGAAATCTCTGGTTGAGCAGGGTAACAATATATTACTTTAATTAATGCTCTGAAAGTTTCTGTAGTGTAATTTCTGTTATACCTTGCATCAAGATATTTGGCTATTTGCCAGCACGTCTGAAGTTTTAAATTACTTAACTTCGACAAATTCTGAGGGTCAATTAAATGTTTCACAATGATATCCACCACGAAAGTAAGTACACAGGAGAGAGATCATAGGAATCTGCAATCCTTATAAGTATTTGCTTCACAAGTTATATTAGTGTTGAGTGTCTAGAGCTCATTGGATCAAGAGACTCGGACAAATGCATACATCCATACATCTCTCCCCCCTCTCTCTCTCTCTCTCTCTCTCTCTCTCTCTCTCTCTCTCTCTCTCCCCTTTCCCTCCTTCCCCCTCTCTCTCTCTCTCTCTCTCCCCTTTCCCTCCTTCCCTCTCTCTCTCTGTTTTTCCACACAAGGTTTGACAAGGTAAGGTTAGGATCCCTTGCTGTATTGACAAGCTAAGAGCTGTTACCTACATCAGCTCATTTGAAAGCGTTTTTATTGTTATGAGACTTACAAGCAGGGAAAAAGATGAAGATGGAGCCATCTGTGGGCCAGCATTTTCAGTTGATCAATTGACTTTATCACGTTAACATCATAATGCTGTACGAATGTGTTCCAGACTAGAGTCATTCTTGGGATAAATGATCTCAAATGAAGTGATGTTCTCTCCTCCTCTTTCTCTTCCTCTCCCTCTCTCCCTCTCTCCTTCTCCCTCTCTTCCTCTCTATAGCAGGCTAGAGAGGACACAGAAGGACAACTAATCTCGTACCATCACCAACAAACAAACCACAGGAAAAAAGACACAAAACACTTAAGAAGTGGAGACTACAATGAGATCTCATTCAAACCTGTGAGATATTGAATGGAATTATTACTCTCAAACGGGAAGAACATTATACAGTGCAATATGAATCAATATCTGGAAACACTGACATGAAGCTAAAGCAAGAGATGCAACAAAGTGATTCATGAACCTGCCTTATAAGCACTTTGTAAATATGTAAATTAGCTAGATATTATGATGGGATATACTGGAAAAATGGTATTCCTAATATGTATTTAGAACTATACCAGGATGAACGGTTAACAATAAGCAACCCAAATTAATAATATAGTAGTGCAGGAACTGGAGGTGGCAGTAGCGATTATGACAGTCAAAGCGGTGCTACACACTGCACCACAGTGGTACACACTGCATCACAGTGGTACACACTGCACCACAGTGGTACACACTGCACCACAGTGGTACACACTGCACCACAGTGGTACACACTGTACCACAGTGGTACACACTGCACCACAGTGGTACACAC
This sequence comes from Cherax quadricarinatus, assembly GCF_026875155.1. Classification (NCBI taxonomy): domain Eukaryota; kingdom Metazoa; phylum Arthropoda; class Malacostraca; order Decapoda; family Parastacidae; genus Cherax; species Cherax quadricarinatus. The sequence continues at coordinate 4,622 of NW_026471651.1, read as the reverse complement.
CGCACTACATGATACACACTGCACCACAAATGGTACACACTGCACCACAGTGGTACACACTGCACCACAGTGGTACACACTGCACCACAGTGGTACACACTGCACCACAGTGGTACACACTGCACCACAGTGGTAACACTGCACCACAGTGGTACACACAGCACCACAGTGATACACACTGCACCACAATCCAGTAGTAGTAGTAACTATAAACAGAGCCCCAGTAATTTCATTTTTGAGCACAGATGTGTAGAACACGAGTAGTTAATGCAGGATTATTACGTGGAGGATGGTGTCCGTTTGGGGGATGGTGTCCGTGGAGGATGGTGTCCGGTGGCCTTACATCCGCTTCCATCCTCCGATAAGTTTTTGTGTCATTTTTGTTTAAATGGTAAGATATATTTACCCCCTGTTTCATAAAAGCCATTGATCAGAGCAAGTGAAAAAGTAGGAAGAGTACCTTTTGGCGTTACCATTTTTATCATAAACATCTAGAAAATATAAGACAGTCCTTAATTTAGAAAGAGTCTGACAGTTGTCAACAAAACCTCCAGTGTATAAAATCGTGAAATTTTCATTGTTAAAATGTCATCAGTTGTGAGGATCACAATAAACGTAATCGATATTCCAGACATGACTTGATTTATCCACTGTTGTTATTACTGCTGCAAGATGCGTCTCTTTTGTCAATTGGCACAATCAGCACCTCACATGTGGAGAAAATTTTTTCCAGGAGGGGGGTATCAGCCCCCTTAACCCTTTCAGCCCCTCAGGGCCCCCTTTCAGCCCTGAGGGGGCCCAAACCCTCTCAGAAGGGGCGAGCGTCTTGTTTACTGCTAGAGTGAGTAATTGAAACACAGATGCTATGCCACGTAGTCAAGTGACCTCTGCTCCTTGCAGCGGTTTTTGCAAAGTGTATTTTATAAGAGACAGTACATTCTTACTTTAGCAGGACAATAAGGAAAATCCTGCTCCCACTTTATTACCATAGTAAAAAAAAATTTTTTGTCTATGCTTAAGACAGCAAGAAACAAACATTTGCTTGCTTCATCGGGAGGTGACAAGGATGCAAGGTACTAGGTCAGCGTTTTTTTTTTGTGCTAGGGCAAGTGACGGCTGGGGCGGTTGTGGGACGCCAGGGCTATCTTTGACTCTAGGGAGAGTGACACTGACGCCAGGATACTAGCAAAGAACACTGATCTGTGCGTTGTGTGAACAAAGTGTCTCAAAACACAATAAACATAAGAGAAGTGTGATCAGCTTCTCTTGTGATACATTGTGAACAATAAAGACAAATCTTGTGGAACATTTTTTACCAAGTTGCGTTTCTAGACAATGGAAGACGTGGACATCCAAGGACACTTCAGCTTCTATCAGTCACCGATACCTGTCGAAGGTGTTGAGAACACCATAGCTCACGTTACAAAGAGCAAGGTATGTTACGAATTTCTTGTAGATCGGGGGGATTGCGCAATTCTTGAGTCACAAGGAGTTTGTAATCAACCTATAATCGGCAGTAAGGTGTGGACTTTTGAGTCCAAACAAGTAGGTATTTCGTCAAACCATCATCGAATGAAATATGCTGGACATAACACCCCCTAGGGGTAATTTATTTCTTACAAATTGTATATCTTGACAGCCCAATGTTGTGATGGTTTCGACAGCTTCTAGACCTCGTCTGCAGGGGCGGCTGTGTAGACGATTTGCTGTCATTTATCAGCTAAGTGTTTATTATATATAGTTTATAATTTAAACACACAGTGTAAAGCCAAAATCTTCAACACACAGGCTGGACTAGTGATTTTTTTTTTTTTCTTACTGTTGCAAACATCCACGTACCAGAAAGAAAATTTATTTAACAAAAAATTTTGAAATTTCTCATTACTTTTATGAATTGAGAAAATATGAAGCAATATGCATCCTTGAACCCATGACTCATTCTACAAGACTATGTGTATTTTCTCGTGAAATATTCATAATTAATGAAATCGTATATTAAAGCAAAATATTTTTGTTTCAGATTTCACAAAATCAGGAGTAAAGTAATGGAGGATCAACTAGTTACCTTTGTTTTCGTATGGAACTTACTGAAGAGTACGTGTTCTCTTTGACGGTAACTCCTCTGTTTCCACGTTTCAAAACGAGTTGTATTTTGCTTCAAAATAAATTAATTACCCGGGGATTAGTCAAATAGAAAAACTGATTCAAAATGGGAATGTGATTTCGTCATGGAAATCTGGGGAATTTTAAAGTTCCGGCTTGGAGACTGTGCCTCAGGTTAGGTTACGTAAGGTTTGTCAGGAAACCGGACAAGTGTTTCCTGACGCGCGTCAGGAAACACTTGTCCTGACTAGTGTTGTGACGCTAGTCGTTATATGTGTGCGAATCTTGAAGTTATTTTAAATTTTAATGAAGTTAACCAGCCCGCAATGAAGAAAAATACAAACTCTATTAAAAAGACTTCAGGCTTCGTATTCCTTTTTAGTCTCTTTTCTGTTTCCAAAGATTAAGGAAGCAGTACAAATAATCTGATAAAAAATGGCGAGTGTGACAGATATTTATGATTAAAAAATTATAGCAAAGAAATTATTATTACATTACAGATGAACCTCGACTTCCCACCTATGTGACTTTACGCTCACCTCGGTAAAAATACATTAAAATTAGGTTTATTTTTTATATGTGAAGTCAATGAATGATACGTACAAGTATGTAAGATCAGTTTGTGAGTAGCCAAACTTTAAAGGGGAAAAAAGAAGGGTGATAAAAACAATAGATAATAAAGATAAAAATTTCTTAGGTTAAAAGATTTGTACAGGGTATACCACTTGTACACACCATGTTAACAAAAGGTATACCACTTTTACACGCCATGTTAACAATAGGTATACCACTTGTACATGCCATGTTAACAGGTATACCACTTGTACACGCCGTGTTAGCAACAGGTATACCACTTTTACACTCCATGTTAACAGGTTATACCACTTGTACACTGTTACGCAAAATGTGGGGTGGCTGGGGGCTTGAGCCTGGTCTAAGGCAAAGGTAAAAGTTACACACATCTCAAGCATAAACAGGCCCCCAGGGCTATCCCAGTCAAACAGAAAGCGCTAAACCCGAATGTTTTTACTTCCAAAGGGTTGGTTAAAAGAGGGGTTTGGTAAAAATCCCAGTTAGGAAAAATATATCTATTTATTCAACATAAAAACTATATAAAACACTCTAGAAACCCTTAATCCTAAATGCCCAAAGAGGATACACAAGAAACAGCTGGCTAGAGGTCCAGCCACCATAACACTAGGCCTAGTCACCGCCCGGCCGTCTCTACTCCACTACAAACCCCCTTTTTTATTTCCTCACTCCTCCCACAGCATCCTGGCCATGTCAGAGCCCGGGTGAACATACAGGAAGCCATAGAAGAGCCTATGGGTTGGGGTTTGCTAAACAAAAGGAGTACACGACTACAAACTTTTGCTCAAATACCAGGATCTCCGACGCCAGCCTCCACACCATGTGACCCACGTGACTCCCCCAGCCACGCTCACTCCGCAAAACCCAAACACCCTTGGAAAATAAATCCCTAGCAGGATTTCTTTATAATTACAGTTAGAGTACTTTACAGTGCCCCCAAAAGCACATTATGAATTATAAATTATTCTTTACAATTATAACATTCATCTATTATTATGGCACACTTCTCCACTGTATATACATTACAATGTCATGCAGAACCCTGCATAACACCCCCACCCCAGACCATAGGTCTCACTCTGCTAGCAGGGTCCCCACGGACACTGCTAGGCAAAAAGGAAAAAAAAAAAGGAAAATAAACCCCACATTAAGGTCTGAGGCAACGGGCAAAATGATAACTGGGGAATGACCCCCATACAATCATGGTCTTTTGGTACTACAAATATGCAATATTAACAAACTGAGGTACTAGACTGCTGACATTGTAACTCGCAGAACATAAAAAGTGATCAAGTTCTATGTCAAACGAGCCACAGTCACACTCTTAGACAATTGTGTTAGGAAAAGCACCATCACAACACAGCGCTGGCCAGACACTGGCATTTATGCATTTTACCTAAATTACATCAAGCAAACTTATTAAAAGAGCAAGTTAACTTTGTACAAAAGTGCCCCCGAGGAATACCCTTTTATGAAGTAAACACCAAAGTTCAGTATGTTTTCAAGGCAAACCAAACTGTATGTGCCACCAAAAAAAACTTTTAAACAGTAAAGTACATTTTTCCATGAGTTTAAAGAAAAAAAAAAGATTTTACATTTTTAAATTCTACTTTAGAAAGCAACATCATTATCACTCCCATCTCACAGCAATTTTTTGTGTAAACACAAAATGGTTCCCCATGACACACCTCTGCGAGAAACAGGAGAGCACAGGAGAGGGGAAAAATATCAGGACCCTAAAAAACCGGTGGATAGGCACATAAATCTTGTTGGTGGGACTTGCGGCTGTAAAACCCTGGAGTCATCACTGAAAAACCCCCGAAAGGTGGACCTCCCAGGCCGCCACCTACTGTCATTCCAAGGCCCTGGGGTCACCCCAGTGGGATCCAAAAGGAAAAAAATTTAAAAGAGTCCTGGGGAAACCAAAA
>NW_026471650.1:0-11542 GCF_026875155.1 Cherax quadricarinatus | reverse complement strand
TCAGCATTTTGTACCCTGCCTCTGAAACCAATTACATCATCCTCTAAATACACCCCCCCCAGCTTTTCTATTATTGAGCCTTTCACAATTTTCCGTCCAATCATTAATTTAATCTCATCCTGTAGTTTCTTCTTGTACCCTCTGTAGCCAGTATTTCAGGGGATGGGGAAAATTATGTGAGATATTTCATCTTACTTATAAATTTAACACTAACCTTGTCACACTAATCAGCTTAGGTAAGGAAGAATACCTATTCATATCAATGGCTAAGGAGGGACTACTGACTGGAGTGGTGCTCACCGTAATTTCGACAGGAGCAATATGTGCCTTTTGCACCGGCCAGTTAATTTTGTCCACCAGCCAACTTGGCCCTTTAAACCACGATAAAGCACTCACAAATTTTCATAAGTCAAGCCTCGAGACAAAAAGTCAGCTGGATTCTCGTCACAGGAATGGATTAAGGTTAACATATGCTGACCCAAACTGTTATATTTCTCCTGCATTTGATTGATTTCAGCGACTCTGTTTTGTACATACACAATCTTACTGTTAGCATTACGAATCCATTGTAAGGATACCTCGTTATCAGACCAAATTACGGTGTCGCTGATATATATCTCTCGCAATTTATTTCTTATATAATTGGCTAATTTGACGCCTACATAAATGGCCGTTAATTCCAACTGAGGTAAGGTGCGTGATTTGATTGGAGCCACCTTAGCCTTAGACATAACAAGAGAAATGGCACTATTACATTGAAGGTAAGTGACTGCTCCATATGCTAATTTCGAAGCATCGCAAAAAATGTGGAGTACATTTTCTCCATCTTGGCTGGCCACATTACGTGGGAACTCCAACATTGGTAATCTTACATATTCACCTATTAGTTCTTCCCACCTTTCAACAAATCGCGCAAGGGGTCCAAAAATTTGAAATTCGAACTGAACTCCCTATGGTGGATAGAGTAACTCAATACAAGGTCACTGATCCCATATAAATTGATTTCTGATGGTTAGTTTTCGAGCAATTGCTAATCTCCGAAGTCCGAAAATATTCGGCTGCGCCCGACAAAGGGATTAAAAATTTTTATGTTGCAAACTTGCAATTGTTAATAAAACACACCAAAACAATTTTTTAAATTTAATATACAAACAGACAATATAAAAAACATAAATGGAACTTGTATCAAAACATTTTTAATTGTTACAAAAATATAAAAAGGAAGCAAATATCAACAATGCCAAATTGCAAAGTGATGCAAGTTTCAATCCCTATATTCCTGAGATTCATTTGGAAGACCAATGATTCTATATTGCTAAATGGAAAGATGGAAGTCTGAGAAACAATTTCTATCAGTCTTTATGCACAGATTTACTTTGTATACACTACAATATTCTCATGGATCTCTTCCTCATCTGGGTATTCCTCAATCCTAAAAGTTCTCTTTTTCCTCATTACTTTCTGCTTTTTGGCTGGCCTTTCTTCCCTTTCTTCCTCCTCATCATCACTTGACATCTCTGCATCCTGTGCATCCGGTGGCAAGTATTCATCACCACTATCCAGCAATTCTGGTTCGTCTACCTCTGGTTCCGAGTCACTGTCTTCAGAAACGCAGACATACCTCGACCTGCTGGTCGACTGCTCCCCATAAAACAGCCTCTCATGGAACTGGAAGGACAATAGAAACCTCCTGTATAAATCCAGACCACTACAGAGTTCATATATGCAATTGAAAATTTCTTATAAATATTTATTTGACTAAAATTGGACATTCCCGGAAACTTGCGCAAGACCGAAATAATTCGGTCTAAAATGCTTGCACTTTTTTCAACTGCATGCTACACTCATATTATGCTTCACACGGACTTTAGGTATATATCAAAATATGCCTAAACTATTCATGTAAGCACTAAACACAACAATCAGTACTTACCGACATTGTAGAATGTATAATCCAAGAGTAGATTAGTAAGGGTGGAGGGAAAAATGCGTGTGTAGGCGAAGCCAAGCCACCAGTGTTTATATTGTGATCTCTCAACCAATGGGAAGGTGGCAGAAGCGAACTGTACTTAGCTGAAGAGACTCAGGGAAGGCTTGTGATTGGTTGGAACTAAAGAACGGGAAGCTGGCCACGCGGGGCACGGAGTATGACACGCCCCCAAAACACGTAATTAAGACCGAATTTTTTCGGCCTCGTGCGACAAAGGGGTTACATTGAAGGTAAGCGACTGCTCCATATGCTAATTTCGAAGCATCACAAAAAATGTGGAGTACATTTTCTCCATCTTGGCTGGCCACATTACGTGGGAACTCCAACATTGGTAATTTTACATATTCACCTATTAGTTCTTCCCACCTTTCAACAAATTCCTCAGATAGGGTGTCATCCCAAGCACACTTAATCTTCCATGCTTCTTGTATCAACAATTTTCCTCTTATGGTAAGTGGGGACACTAAGCCTAGTGGATCGAAGCGTTTTGAAACTTCTGCAAGCAAGACTCTCTTGGTTAATTTATTGGGCATGCTGTAGTTATTAGACTTTAACGATAACAAGTCTCCCTCTGTGTCCCAAGTTAGTCCCAGCACATTACTATATTTGGACACTTCAACTCCAGGGTTGTCTTTATTTATTTGAACCCTTAAACTGGACGAATTACTGTTCCATTCCCTCAGGGGCATATTTGCACCTTGCATAATTTATTAGCCCCTGCGTACATGCTCATTAGTTCCTCTTCAGTAGACGTCACCCCCAGGAAATTGTCCACATAAAATTGTTTACCCATTACTCTACTCAGTGGACCACCCGTATGCTTAAGGTGTGCATTTATCATTGCCTGGAGTAGGAACGGACTGGAGGTAGCACCAAACAATACACTCCTGAAGCGAAAAGTCTTCAGGGGACTAAGTGGGTCACTAGGATTCTCGGGCCATAAGAACCTAGTGCAATCCCGGTCACCCTCCTGCAGACCCACTCTCAGGAAAGCTTTACTTATGTCCGCCGTAAAGGCATAATTCTTAACCCTGAAGTTTAATAATATGTCTCCCAGTTTTTCCATCAATGACGGACCTGTCATCAAACAGTCATTCAAACTAGGTACATTTTTATTACTCCTGGCACTACAATTAAACACAATCCTCAGAGGAGTGGTCTTAGAATCCTTCTTCACTCCGTGGTGTGGCAAATTGTGACCATAAATCTGGGCTTGCTCGGGAGGTACCTCCTCTGTGAATTTATTATTTAATTGCTCATTAATTATATCATCGTAAGCAGTCAACAGTTCTGGTGTCTTGCTCAGTTCGTGGAGCTGAGCCTTTAATTGTCCATACGCCAACCGGTAATTAGTTGGTAGGTCTGGATGGTTCAGCTTCCACGGAAGTCTCACCCAGTATTGTCCAGATTCAAATTTAATATCCCTCTGGTATTGTTCTTGAGTAAAGGAATCATCTGGACTTTCTTCATTTACATTGATCCCTATGCTGTCCAATTCCCATAATTTATACACAGGTTCAACTTCATCCTCTATTGAAGTATATTTATACTGGGGCGATACTTCATGAGTAAGACACACCGTAACTGTATTTATGGCTTCCTCCAGTCATTCATTATTAGTACGAGGAAGCCTGCCATACATCACGTGACCTCCTGCGGTCCTTAGAAGGGTGACTCCGCATTTCTTTGTCATACCCTTTACAAAGGTGGCATAATGGTCACTACCTATCAAAATATCTATTGGTCCCACAGAATCATTATTTATACCAGAAGGTGCCAAATTTACCTTACTTGAAAGCCTTTCAGTAGTGTTACCAAGCCCTATTGTAGATATTTTCTCTGGGAGCCTATCCACAATTACGGCATTAATACGTTTTCTCTCATTGCCCAGCCTGACAGTTACATAAACAGTGTCGTATGACTGGGCCTTCTTATTCGAGAGAAAGCCAGATAGCTTGAGTATAGCAGGATCTCCCATTTGTACCTTCATCCCATTAAGGCAATTACGTTTTATGAAGGTACGTTGTGATCCCTGATCCAGTAATGCTGTTACAGTTTTGGATTTATGCCGTTTATCATTAATCACCACATCCAACACAGGCAAAGCTACCTCAGCTAGGCCATCATTACCGACATTAGCTGCAATCTTTACGTTGGCTACTGTTGTGTCCGGGTTATTATCACTATCAGTACTATTGTTACCATCATTACGATTAGATCCGCCCTTACACATAGCTATGTGGTGTCTTCCCTTGTTACACTGATAACAATAGTGCAAGTTAGCACGGCAATCCCTTACATTATGATTTCCTAGACACCTGATACATCTAGCAAGCTCTTCCAATCTTTCCACTTTAACATCCCATGAATTATAGGCATTACAGTTCTTAGAGAAATGAGTACCGTTGCAGAAGATACAATCTCTCCTTTCTTTGCCTGACCTCTTATCAACTGGGCTAACCCTATTGTGGTACTTCCTCCTCTTGCTTTGATGTGGAGAACCACTATTACTGGCCCCTGTCACTTGATACTGCCTACGTAACCCCGTTTAGTAGGTGACTTAGGATTAAATTGATATTAGGATAAAGTTTCCCTTTGTGGAACTTGACAGGTGCACTGGGGTCTGTAGACGTGGTATTCCTAGAGGTAATGGTTGGCTGGTCTGCAGTTGGAAAAATTAGCTCCTGCAGTCCCACTCTTATTTCTTCTCAACCTGGAAGTAACCCTTGTGATATCTGTTAGATAACCACTCACTGCTTGTGGTTCAATTTATTCTGAATCAAGGCACTCAACAACCACTCTGCTCCTCCAGATCATATTTATACTCAAAGTCTTAAGAGTGCTTTCTAGTTTGATCCTAAATTGCTGTAAGCTGTTGTGGTTGTGATCTGGAGTCTTCAAACTAGCCAAATTAGCTACTAGATCCAGCCTACTTTGCTCCAAGTTACCGTAAGTGACCTCCAACAAGTCAACTGCCTCACTATAGGAGTCATCTACATTTGGGAATGCTTGTATGAGAACATGCGCATCTCCCCTTACTTGTCCCTTTAAATAGCATAATTTGGTAACACTTGCAAGATCACTCCTATCATGTACGACTGCTTTGAAGATAGACCAAAACTCAGGCAAGGGGTCCGAAAATTTGAAATTCGAACTGAACTCCCTATGGTGGATAGAGTAACTCAATACAAGTTCAATGATCCCATATAAATTGATTTCTGATGGTTAGTTTTCGAGCAATTGCTAATCTCCGGAGACCGAAAATATCCGGCTGCGCCCGACAAAGGGATTAAAAAATTTTATGTTGCAAAACTTGCAATTGTTAATAAAACACACCAAAACAATTTTTTAAATTTAATATACAAACAGACAATATAAAAAACATAAATGGAACTTGAATCAAAACATTTTTTAATTGTTACAAAAATATAAAAAGGAAGCAAATCTCAACAATGACAAATTGCAAAGGGATGCAACTTTCAATCCCTATATTCCTGAGATTCATTTGGATGACCAATTATTCTATATTGCTAATTGATGGTATGGTAGTCGCTGAAGCAATTTCTATCACTCTTTATCCAGATTTACTTTGCATACAGAACACTGGAATGAGGATGTGACCAATTTCTTCGAGTGGCTGCAATAGTTGCAATCGTAATACCTTACTTTTTCTTCACTAATTTCTGTTTTTTGGCTGGCCTTTCTTCCTCCTCATCATCACTTGACACCTGTGCATCCGGTGGCAAGTATTCATCACCACTATCCAGCAATTCTGGTTCATCTACCTCTGCTTCTGAGTCACTCTCTTCAGAAACGCAGACATACCTCGACCTGCTGGTGGACTGCTCCCCATAAAACAACTTCTCATTGATCTGGAAGGACAATAGAAACCTCCTGTATAGATCCAGACCACTACAGAGTTCATATATGCAATTGAAATTTTTTTTATAAATATTTATTTGACTAAAATTGGACATTCCCGGAAACTCGATGCAAGACCGAAATAATTCGGTATAAAATGTTTGCACTTTTTTCAACTGCATGCTACACTCATATTATGCTTCACACGGACTTTAGGTATATATCAAAATATGCCTAAACTATTCATGTAAGCACTAAACACAACAATCAGTACTTACCGACATTGTAGAATGTATAATCCAAGAGTAGATTAGTAAGGGTGGAGGGAAAAATGCGTGTGTGGGCGGAGCCAAGCCACCAGTGTTTATATTTTGATCTCTCAACCAATGGGAAGGCGGCAGAAGCGAACTGTACTTAGCTGAAGAGACTCAGGGAAGGCTTGTGATTGGTTGGAACTAAAGAACGGGAAGCTGGCCACGCGGGGCACGGAGTATGACACGCCCCCAAAACACGTAATTAATACCGAATTTTTCCTGGCCAAACACGATAAAGGGTTTAATTGGGCTAATTATCCTCCACCACACGACCGATTAAATTTGTGTACCCTATACCCACTTCCTTCAATCAGTCACTTAATTATTAAGTAATTAATTCAATTAATTTTTTACTGATTGCATCCGGTTCAGGAAGGACCAGCGGGCAGATGTGGAAAATTTTATAGGGTGCTTATCTGTATGTACCTCAACATTATATACATACAAGTAATCTCATTGGGAGACAACCATATTCTTTACCGTAGTCACCCCATGTAGACATGTGAGAAAACTTAACCACCTCTGGTCACTACAGGTGGCCCCTCGACCCTCACAATCTTGTCCACATCTATCCGAGACCAGTATAAATTGGGTAGCACCCTCAAGCACGGCGCTATTAATTAATTGTGGACTGTATAGATTATATTAGTTTAACTGAATGAAGGGGGGGGGTAGGATACACATGGATACATCCATCACCTGGAGTTTACCTGGAGAGAGTTTCGGGAGTCAACGCCCCCGCGCCCGGTCTGTGACCGGGCCTCCGGGGGAAACAGCCTCTATCAACCGGCTTTTGCTGCTGGCGCACACAAACCAAGTACAGCCACAGCCCGCTGATCAGGAACTGACTTTATTCTTTCCAGCGCCAGCTTGAAGACGCCGGGGGGTTTCGTTGGTAATCCCCCTTTTTGGTGCTGGGGGGCATTTGAACAGCTCGGCCCCTGACACTTTTGTATGTCTCTTAACGGCTAAAACCCCCCGCTTTCATTGGGGGTTTTGGGCCCGCTCCCCAAGTCTTTTGCTTTCGTAGGATGATTTTCGGTGCAAGTTCGGTACAACCCCCTCTAGGTTTTTCCCGGGTGAATATAATCATTATCTCTCCCTCCTGCGTTCCAGGGAATACGGGTTTAGAAAACTCAACGCTCCCAAAATTGGTGTTTTATCTCCGTTATGCGCCCGTAAAAGTTCTCTGACATTTTCTAGTGGGGAAAATTTCCCTGCCTTAAAAGGTGCTGTTAGAGTGCAGCAATATTCCAGCCTAGAAGAACAATGACCGAAGAGTGTCACATGGGTTTGGGCCTCCTAGTTTTGAAGGTTTTCTCATTATCCTCCTGTCATTTTTTAGCAGATGCATTGATACAATGTAGGGTCCTTGAAGGTGAGATCCTCCGACAAAACACTCCCAGGTTTTTTACTTGGTGTTTGCTTTTTTTTGGGCCAAATTTGTTTTGTACTCTGATAAGTTTTAATTTCCCATTTTTCCCATATCTGATAATTGAAATTTTCATTTTGAACTTCAATTGTTTTCCCCCGCACCCCATGAAAAAATTTGGTTGATGTCCGCCGGACCCTTTGCAGTGTCGCAATGAAGACACTTCATGCAGATTGGGGTGTCATCTGCAAAGGAAGACACGGTGCTTGGCTGACATCCTTTCTAGCGAAAAGGGGTGAGGAACAAGATGGGACTAACTGTCCTTGGGAACGATTTTTTTCACCGAGCTCCCCGGGTTTTACTCTGTTGACGACTACTCTCTGTGTTCTGTTATGGGGAAAATTTAAAAGATCCATCGACCGACTTTTTCCTTTATTCCTTAGACGCATTTTGTGCGCTATTACGCCATGGCACACTTGTCGAAGCTTTTGCAAATCTGTATATATTACATCTGCATTCTTTTTGTTTCTATGCATTTGGGGACCTTTTCGTAGGATCCAATAGTTAACAACAGGGGGCCCTTTCTAAACCCATTTTGCCCTGGTTGTGTAAAGAAGGGTTTCTAGATGGGGGGTGATCTTGCTTCTTAGGACCCTTTAAAAGATTTTTAGTTTAGGGGATTTAGTGCTATTTCTGTAGTTCTTTGCTATTGCTTTACTCCCCCTTTGTGGATGGGGCTATGCGTTTTTTTTTAGAACTGAGGGACAAACCCCGTGTGTTTTCTTGATGAACACAGATTTCCATGATCGGGCCCGGGGCAAGGCATGGCAGCAATTTTATCGCCTTTTTTCGAATCATTTGCGTCAGGATAACACGATAGCTTGTGTTAACAAATTTTTTGGGCTCTCTAAAAAAAATTATTTTGATCTTTGACTCTCAGTCTGGGTTTGGGCTTCTAAAAACGAGTCTATTGGACTTGATAGCTCACTCATTTCCTTGCGTCATCTGGTAGGACCCCTCTTGTTTAAGTAGGGGGCCCAATACTGGGCGTTTTTCTCGATTTTTATTTGGCATGGGAAAAAAAACTTTGGGTTTTTTCGATTTTATTTATGGGTTTTTGTTCTTCCCCCCCTTCCTGACTCCCAAAGGGTTTTTTTAGCTTAAGTTCATGCTTTCAATTTTCTCTGACCAGTGTCCCCTACGCATTTTTAGATATATTTTCCCCTTTTTGCCGCTCTGTTAAATTTTTTTTCCCCCGCCTTAAAGGGAGCGCCGTCCTTCTTTTTACATTACCCTCCTTTTTCTTAGAGAAATAAGCCCCTTTTGCATACATCGAGTGCCACCGGGTTAAAACTGTTCTAGCATAAGTTGGGGTCTGTGTTTTCTTAGTTATTCCCAGCTTAACGTTAGACTTGGGGTTTTTTGGTCCCACTTTATTTTTTGTTATTGAATTGAATTTGTGAATGCTCCCCGGACATCTCAATTTTTCGGTCTGGGCTCCACGCATACATGTCGAACCTCAATTATGTTTTTATCTATATATTGTTTTTGTATGGGACATTTCTTATCAGATCATCAGGGGTTTGTGAAGATGAGGGCTAGTGTATTCTCCCGTCTAGTAGGGTCTTTATTTGCTGGTTTAAAATTTAAATTTTGTGCAGGATTTAAAAAACTTGGGGTTGAGTTTTCATCAAGCTCCCCTGGGGTTTTTTACTGCAACAATATTTTTTGCTATATTCCTCCATTTTAGGTGCCTTAATTAAATCCCCCCCGACAAGATGTTGGGGGCAGGACTGGAAGATTTTTCCCAAAATTGTAAATTTTTTAAAAGCTGTTTTCCCGGGGAAATTTCTGGGGTGTTTCATCCGGGGGCTTGTAGGGACCACAAGACAGGTTTTTTTTCTGACCTTTCTGCTAAACTTTCCCCTAATCATTTGGGCATTAAGCATTTTGTGCAAACAAGTGACTCCCGCAATGAAGGCCAACCCCCCCCCCTTTTGCCTGTCCTCTGTCACATCTTTAGGTTTAACCTGGGAAACCCAAATTTTTGTCCAAGTGATCCTTTATGGGGTCTCATGAAAGCCCGAACTTGCCTTTGCCTCCAAGCACCCGGATGAAAGGGATTGTTTTTTGTTTCTGGGTTTAACCCTGTAAATTTGAAAGAAAATGTTACGGCTGGTGGTATTTTTGTACTGGGGGGGGGTTTTTTTTCCGGCATTAGTATCTGATCTGTTGTTTTTAGGGGGCCATCGCGGGTTTCCACCCGGAATGACTGGATTTTTTGGGGTACGATTTCTGCCATTTCCTGCCAGTTTTTTTTCCTTCCTGGCACTAAAAAACCTCCCCCTCTTGAGTGGGTGTGGGTACCCAGGTTTTCCCAGGGCCCGGATGTTTTTTATCTTTTTTTCCCCTTTAATGGAGCCTGGCAATTTAAAATTATAGCACAGTCCCTTTTCCCGTACGAAAGGTACACATTTCAGGGGGAAAAAGCTTACAGGAAGGGAGTTTCATTTTCCTGTTGTCATAAGGGCATGGCATTTTCTAGGGGGGTCAAGTTTCATGTCCCATCTGTTTTTTTTCCCAATTTTCCCTCAAGGGAAAAAAATTTGTACATTTAACCCACCCTTTCCAGATATCCCCTGGTGGTCACTTGATTGGCTGGGTCACCCTTAACCTTCCAATTAAAACAACCCAACTGGGCCGTAAAACATCTGAAACAGAAGGGTTACTTACTGGGGGTGAATTTATGCTCCCCTTTTTTCCTCCATTCACCATCTCATTTCGACGTCCCGCCAAAAAACCGGCACGGTTTTTATTTCCCGCGGACAGGTATCCGTTGGTTTGTCCCGGTTTTTTGAACGTGATCCCTAAAACTTCACTATCCTCGATAAAAGATAATCAGCGTTCACTCGGACAGGGCGATCTATTTCACACCCCCCATTCTCTTTTAAATTAATTTATTATCACTGATTACATTACCATTCAAAGACGATTAACGTCTCATAATCTTATACACCTTAGAGGTCACCCATTAAGATCTGAGGCCGATGAGTAAGGATTAACCCCACGGGTATTTCCCCTTGGGCACACACCATGGCGTCGCACCAGTCAGCACCCGTCCTATCATTATTTACTAATTTTACCATTTTATTACGGTGGTCCCGCAAATCAAAGTTCCCTCACTCTTCACTAGGACAGTCACGACACTTCCTATTATGAATTGAGGCTATATTAATCCTTAGGCCGCCGTGAACGCCCGTTTCCCTCATCCCTGGTTTTCACAGCCTCCTCACTACATTCAAAACACTGGCCGCCTCCTTGTGCCCCAGCTCGACCTACCCCCGCACATCTGCACAGGCGCAGGGGAACCCAGTTGGTTCCATTCAAAAAACAAATACATTTTGCCCAAACAACACATTAAACACTTATTAGGCACTAAAAGCTTCGGAAATTAAATAAATTTCCACACTTATTATTATATTATTATTATTACATTAATTATTATTCTTATTATTATTTTTATTATATTATTATTATTATTATTAAATTTTTATTATTTTAAATTTTTATTATTATTATTAATTATTTTATTATTATTTTTAATTATTTTTATTATTATTATATTAAATTTTAATTTAATTATTATTATTATCATTAATTTTTATTATTATTATATTAATTATTATTATTATTATTATTTAAATTTTTTATTATTATTATTAATTTATTAAATTTTTATTATTATTATTATTATCATTTATTATTATTAATTATTATTATTATTATTGTTGTTGTTATTAATATATTTTATTAATTATTATTGAAACATCGGTATATAATTATATACCGATGACAATTGAATCTTGATTCAGTAAAAAGGTTGATCCTGGGAAGGTCGCCACTTGTGAAGGCTTACTCAGCCCTGTAACAACTTCAACAGTATTACCAAGGTGGCTCCCCTTGGAAAATTTTCGAAAGAAAAAAAAATAATAACAGACAAAATAA
>NW_026471649.1:0-11922 GCF_026875155.1 Cherax quadricarinatus | reverse complement strand
ACACAACACACACCAGACTCACACACACTCAAAACCAACACCACACAAACCACACACACACACAACACAACACCAACACACACTCACACACACACGCACTACGTGTTTAGTGGGTCAAAGCGCCAGGCTCCGAGAATTTAGTGTTTTTAGGTCGTGTTTTAGCAGCTAGAAGCAACCAGTGTTAGTGACAACGTCAGTGAACAACCCTACAAGTGATAACCAAAGTATTAGCAAAAAAAAAAAAAGTAAAGGGGGAGAGAAAGCCTGAAATTATACAACAAAATTTCAAAGTGCCAGTTCGTTGAGGCTAGTTGGCACTTGTTGCCACATTGTTACAAATATACAAAGTACAAAGCGAGTGACTAATGACAAAAGATCAAATAGAATTAAGAGTGGTTTGCTAACGAGAAAACTGTGATGTAGCACACAGCAGTGTAACAAGCTTAGCCAGAAAGGGGAAATTTATATATATATATATATATATATTATATTATATTTTTATATATATATATATATATATAATATATATATATATATATATATATTTATTATATATTTAATTTTATATATATATATATATTATATTTTATATATATATATATATATATATATATAATATATATTATATTTTACATATATATAAAATATATATAAAATTATATATATTTATATATATTTTATATAATATATATATATATATTTTTATATATATAATACATATACATAAATTATATATGCAGAGAAGGTGGCAGCAGTAGGCCTGAGGAAGTAGCGCCGCCATAACAGGTTGGGTGTCATCACAAATACGAAGTGTTCTTACCAAAAGTGAAGTGTAAATTATAAAAGTAGCAATATATAAGTGATAAGTGTGGTATATGAGGACTCAAAAGGGCAACGAGAAAAGAATAGTTGAAGACGTCAGAGGCGGAAGGGCGAGGTGCACGAGTCATCGTACATCGAGCATCGTACAGCGAGCATCATACATCAGGCATCTGGATGGACGTCCCCTCTGAGGAGTAACGTACAAATCACCTGTTTGGGGGTTGGCGGGAAGTTTTGAGTAGTAGAGCCGGCCCTACGATCACTGGTTTGCTGGCTATCACAAACCCTGCTCCAGAGCGATTTTTCATACACACAACACCTGCAGTTAGTAGGAGATAAATTTGTAGGAGCAAGAAATAGGCAGGAGGATTAAGTCGGGGCTAATGGGACTACAGCCCTGACAACAGTTTTGGAGATAATGTTTTAGGACACAAAGACAGTACAATCTGAGAAGCAAATATTGGGGTACACATGTAGTAAAAGGGAGTACATAACTGGGTGAAAGAAAGGGCTCGTTAACACACGCTAGTATTTTAATTATTTTGAATTACTTCAGTGTTAATGGTATCTTTTAGTATTACGGATACACAGAGGTGAATTGTATTTCTGGGTTATAAACAAATGACGTGCTCATACAAAACACGCGTGCACACAAAATACACACTCGGGGCCAGGAGCTGAGTCTCGACCCCCTGGGAAAACCCCAACTAGGTGAGTACCCCACAAAACCCACTCATTCACACAGCTGATCCTTGGAATTTGACCGCGTCCCCTCACCCCCACACACTTTCCCTCCCCCACAGACCTTTCCCCTCCCCCACTCTTGCCTTCACTTTCCCTCCTCCCTCCTATCTCTAATAGCCTTTTTCCTCCCCCCCCCCTACTCTCCTCTCTCTTCCTCTTCTCTCTCTCTCTCTCTCCTTTCCACCCCATAACCTATCCCTCACCCTCCTCTCTCTCTCTATAGGCTTCTCTCTCCATTCCTTTTTCTATATTTCTGCCCCTTTCCCTCGCATTTTTCTCTCTCATAGTTTTTCCCTCACCCCCCTTTTTCCCCCTCTCTCTTTTCTCCCTTCTTTCTCCTCTCTTTCTCCCTCTCTTACCCCTTTTTTCCCCCCTCACATTTTCTTTCTTCCCCCTTGGGCTTATCCCTCTCCCCCATACTCTCTCCTCCTCTCTCCGTCCCATGTTACTGTAGTGACCCTCCAAATGGTTATGTAGTGACCGCCCCCCCAAACAGTTACTGTATTTACCCTCCAAATAGTTACTGTAGTGACCGTCTAACGCGTTTTGTAGTGACCCCCAACATGTTACGTAGTGCCGGTCAAACATTTTTTGCTTTTAGTGCCCTAACATTTCTACTGCAGTGCCGTCCAAATAGTACTGTAGTGAATGCCCAACACAGTTGCTTAGTACCGTAAAAATGTTACTTAGTGACCGTCCCAAATTGTTACGTAGTGACCCTAAAATAGTTACTGTAGTGACGTAAACCATAGTTATGTGTGACCGCCCACCATAGTTACTTTAGGACCGTCCAACATGTTACTGCAGTGACCGTCCACAATGTACTGTGTGACCGTCCCAACATAGTATGTAGTGACCGTCCAAATAGTTCTGTAGTGACCGCCAACTTGTTGCTGTAGTACCCTCCATTTGTTATGTAATGACCGTCCAACATAGTTACTGCAGTGACCCCCATATAGTTACTGTAATGACCGTGCCCATAGTTATGAGTGACCCTCCCCTAGTTATTTGTGACCGTCCAACATAGTTAATGGTGGGCCTCAAATAGTTACTGTAGTGACCCCCCAACATATTTTTGTAGGGCCGTCCCCAAAAAAGGGGTTTGTTGTGACGTTTTAAACAGTTATGTAGTGACCGTCCCCCCATAGTTATGTTTTTTTACCGTTTTAAAATTGTTGTTTTTAGTGGGCCGTCCAACATAGGTACTGTAGTGACCGTCCCCCATAGTTACTGTAGTGACCTCCACCTAGTTAATGTAGTGACCCTCCCCAAAATAGTTACTGTAGTGCCGTCTACCAAGTTACTGTAGTGACCCTTTTCCCAACTTGTTCTGTGTGACCCCTCCTAAATTTTACTGCAGTGACCCTCCACTTGTTACGTAGTGACCGTCCACCTGTTACTGTAGTACGTCTCCCCCTAGTTACTTTAGTGACCGCCCAAATTAGTTATGTGGTAAAAGTCCAACAATGTTACTGTAGTGAGTCCAAAAATTGTTACTGTAGTGGGCCCTCCCTTGTTTTTTGTAGTGACCGTCCACATAGTTCTGTGTGTCGTCCAAAATAGTTACTGTATGCCCTCTACCATAGACTGTAGTGACCGTTCAAAGTTATGTGTGACCGTCCCCATAGTTACTGTAGGAGGTAAAACATATTATGCGGACCGAAAAACATTGTTATATACCAAAAAACCGCAATAAAAGACGAAGCTTACGACGCTTTTCGGCCGCTGGAAAATTGAAAAAAGTCACACAACAGAGGGGGAGCAGGACGGCTACAATTCGTTCTCCGTTTGGCTCCCCTTCCCTTTCATAGCTTGCCCTCTCCGTGAAAACGCAATTTCTTCTCTCCCAAAATCTCTATTTGGGAACTTTTTTTTCCCTCTGCCTTCCCTCCCATTTCCGGTCTTTCTAATCTCAACAATTCTCTGTCCCTTAGACTCAAGCTTCCTTCCCCCAGACTAAACTCTTCGCACTAATCTGTTCTCCCTTCCTCCCTCTACAGATGTTTGGTGTTACTCTTTTTCTTGTCCCCCCTGCCCTCTTCAATACTTCGGAGAAATGTTCGATCTCTTTCTGAAGACTTAGGGAGACAAAAATAGTGTTAGGCTTGCCGACACTAACAATGCTCTTTTCTGCCCAGTCAGAGATATACCCTTCCTATTGATGGTTTCTCTAAAATGTTTCCCCTATTTCCCAACTCGAACAGTCCCCCGTTTAGTTGAATCCTCTTATAAAACTTTCTTGTATGAACCCTACCCCTGGCTTCGTCTCTGTAGTGCCTTCCTCCCCCAATACTTGTAAAATGCTCCAAATTCAAAAAAACACCCTGACTTAACTAAATCCTCATTTTTCTTCTTCTTCTTCTTTTTCTTTTCCCTTTCCCCTTTCCTTTTCCCCTTTTCTCCTCGGGGTTTGTCTTTCTCTCTCCTGTTGTGTTTCTGTCCTTCTTTTTTTTTTCCCCTTTCCCCCTTTCACGCACCCTCCTTGCTTCCCTCTGTGGCTTCTAGCTCTCTTGCAGTGCCCCCCTTTCTGTATTTGACGGGCCCGTTTTCCCTTTTTTCCCACTTCCCCACTACCATACTACACCTCTTCTTTCTCTAATCTACTGATGAAATTAGACACAGTGCGGCGGTCTGGTTGTCTTTGTTGGGACGTTTCGCCCCTCCCGTGGCTGGCTGGTGGGGGAAACGTTTTACTGTGGGATGCCGGGGTTTTTTGGTCATTTCTTTGTCGGTGTTATATACATTTTTACTACTCTACTATAATACTACTACTACCATATATACCTCCACCCCTTCCTGCCTTTTTATAGGGGTCTGCTCCTCCTCTGTTAGTGTGACTTTTTCAATGGTCTAGTCGGACCCAAAAGTCGTCGAAGCTTTTGCTTTTAGTGGGGTTATTTTTGTATCTTCTAGTCACGGTTTGTGCCTTTTTGTTATTTATTAAAATTTTTTATGAGTGACCCTCCAAAATTGTTTTGTAGGACCTCCAACATGTTACTGTAGGGGCCGTCCCCATAGTTGGTAGTGACCTCCACCAAGTTTCTGTGTGCCCTCCCCATAGTTACTGTATGACCCCTCCAATCATAGTTACTGTAGTGACTCTCAACTTTTTACTGTAGTGGTCCAACATAGTTATGTAGTGACTGTTCCCACATTTTTGCTGTGTGACCGTCCCCAAAAAGTTTTGTAGTGACGTCCCCATTTTACTGTAGTGGACCGTCCAACATAGTTACTGTAGTGACCGTCCACCATATTTACTGTAAAGACGTCCAAATAGTTACTGCAGTGACCGTCCCCCCAAGTTACTGTAGTGACCCTCGCCTAGTTATGTAGTGACCGTCCAAAAATGTTACTGTAGTGAGTCCACCATTGTTTTGTGTGACCGTCCAACATGTTCTGTAGGACCCTCCAAAATAGTTTCGTAGGACCGTCCAACAAATTTTGTGTGACCGTCCAAAATTGTTTTGTAGTGACCCTCTTTACATCCCAGGATTTCAAAGGGCCTGTTTCCCCCGGGTAATGGAGCAAATAAAACAGCAGAAAAATTTTAGACTTATATTATCCTTCACCAATTATGACAGCAATATGTACACTATGTACAGTGATAAATATAGTGCATCCACGGTAAGAAAGGGCAGAAATAGAAGCCACAAGATAGCAGACGTGCTTCAACCAGCTCTAGAGTGGGAAATGACAAGGGCAGACAGGAGAGCGGTATCCACATAACTCTGCGATTGTCAATCCCACTTCTTATTGGCTAGAACTGGTACTAGTTGAACGATGGGGCCCATCATCAATCTTAGCAACCTGGTTCGTGGTTGGGGGAGATACCCCTGTAAATGAGGGTGTGTCCATCCCCGCCGAAAAAAAGGTTACGTACTCTTTGCATGCCACACCCCACCCCGAGAAGGCTCAGGATTAGGCTGCCACCTCCCAGTGGAAACCCGTGCCGCCATGGCACCAAATAATGGGACCGCCTATCCTCTCCACCATCCAACTCTTAGATAGAGCTAGCTTTCCTAGTGACCAAAAGCCAAACCCAAAATCAGATTTGGGAAACAGCGGGTCAGATAGGCCAACATAGGTCCAAGATACAAGCGGACGGTAGCCGTATCCCCTCACTAAAAAAAAACCCCCACATCAGGGGATAAAAAAAAGAGCTTGAAGGGGGGTTACCACAAATACATCCTAACCTAAATAAAATATTAAACTAGACTCTTGAAAAAGAGTCTGCCAACACATTTTCTTTGCCGGCAATATAATTTATTTTCAGGTTATAGGGCTGCAGCCTGAGCGTCCAAAAGCATAAGCCTTGTGTTGTGATTCTTCTGGCTTGGAGATAGACTAAGGGGTTGTGTCACTGTAGACTGTGACCCCCTGCGATGTCTGGCCCACATAAACATCGAAATGCTCCAAAGCCATTCCCAGCGCGGGGTTTCTTTTTCAATGGTAGAGTAAGCTCTCTGATGTGGCTGGAACTTAGCTGAAAAGTATGCGATTGGCCTGCAGTCCTTGTTCCCGTTTTGTAATAGTACTGCCCCACCCCAGACTCACAAGCATCAACCTTTTAATGAAAAAGGTTTGGAGAAGTCTGGAGACAGGAGAATGGGTGCAGAGCACAATAATCTTTTTGCTTTATTAAAAGCAGTGTTACAATCTGACGTCCAATTAAAGGGAACTTTTGACTGGTAAGAGAGGGAAGAGGGGCTACAATATTGAGAAATTTTACAAAATCTTCTGTAAAACCCTATATGCCTAGGAAACGTTGAAGAGATTTCCTATCATGAGGAACTGGATAATCTTTAATCGAAAGAACTTTAGCAAGTTTAGGTGCAACATTACCACTACCTACTTCATGGCCCTAGAAAAGTGATAGTGGCCGGGCCCAAAAGGAAGATTTAGATAAATTAACTGTTAATTGGGAATTCTTAAAGGTCTCAAACAGAGCTTTAAGTCTAAGTAGGTTTTTTGATCCCAGTATCAGACACCAAAAACAATATATTTAGGTATGCTGCCGTCCCTTCAAGTCCTTTTTAGCCTGATGGATGAGTTTCTGGAATGAAGGGGGGAATTTTTCATTCCGAAGGGGGTAACTGTATACTGATAATGACCCTGGAATCACGAAGGCAGAGTTTTCCCTTCGCCTTATCTGTCAAAGGTCCCTGATAGTAACCTTTAAGGAGATCAAATTTTGGGGACACAAAAGTAGCTTACCCAAAAAGTCAAATTACGTCATCCAGACGAGGAGAGGGTAAGCATCTGTGATTGTGACCTCGTTCATTTTTAGGGTAGTTTTTGCACATACGAAACCCTCCATCAGCCTTTTTTACTAGGAGGCACGGTGAAGCCCATGGACTAGATGACTCCTCCACTAAACCATGTTCAAAACAAGAAGTTTTACTTCCTGCTGAAGTAGCCTTTGCTTTTAGGATTAGCTCTGTAGGGGGAGAGTTTAATTGGTTTAGATTTTCCCACATCTACATCATGGTAACAAACGTACATTTTTCGGCACATCGAAAAAATATTGGATATGACTGTAAAAGCTCATTTTAAATTGGTTGCTTGTATTTCAGATAATCCATCCATTAACGGGCTAGGATCCTTGAGGAGGACAGAATTAGAAATTTTAGTATTAATTTCAGAGTTAGAGTGCAAAGAGTCAGAGTCGTCCTCAGGGTAGAGGACAGAGTCTTTACTGGGCCCTTTTCTGGTGTATAAAAGGCCTTGTTTTGATTAATGTGGTAAGTTTTTGTTTTTGGGTTTTATCAATGGGAGTTTACCACTAATTAAATCAGATAATCTTCTTACAATCTGCATGGGTCCCGTATATCTAGCTTTAAGGTGGGGCCCAGGTATAGGTTCCTGCACCAACACTTGTCTCCTGGGATGGAAGGAGCGGAATTGTGCACTTCTGTATACCTCGTTTCATCTTACTTTGAGCTGTCTTTAGGTTAGCCGTGGCCAACTCACGTGCCCCTGCAACCTTGAAGAGGGTTGTAGAGTGCTGAGCTTACGTCTTTCCATCCACCCTTTTTTGAGCACCCAAAGAGGACCTCGTACATTGTGCCAAAGATCAGCTCAACGGCCCTTTACCCTGTAGATTTGCACCGTCTCTCGTACTGAGAACAGCAACAAGGTATTCATCCCAATCTGTCGGAAAGTGCATGCAAAAACTTTCATCTTTGTTTTTAATGTTTGGTGGAATCTTTCCAAGGCGCTTGGGACTGGGGTGATAGGCAGTGGATAAGTGTGAATTATCCCTAACCTAGTTAATACTTCCCTAAATGCTTTGGCAGTGAGTTAGTCCCTTGATCACTTTGTATAGTTTTGGGAATGCCAAAACAAGAAAAAATTTTTGGGTTAAAGCTTTGAGAATAGCTTTAGTATTGATACTACGCATGGGTTCGCTTCAGGATATCTGGTTACTTTATCCATAATTGTAAATAAATATGATTTCCAGACTTTGACTTAGGTAGTGGACCTACACAATCTATAATTAAATCTGAAAAAAGGTTCTCCATCAGCAGGTATGGGTTGGGGAGAGGTGCAGGTTTAATGGAATGTCCAGGTTTTCCAACTTGGACTTTCTCGGCAACACCTAATATGATTCTTCAATCTTTCTTTAATTTTGGCCATAAAATTCTTTTGTGATTCTATACAAGGTTTTTGTAATTCCTAAGTGACTCCTGATGACGTATTATGAGCTATATTTAATATCTGAGGTCTATACTTGGTTGGAACCACTAACCTGTCGTATATTGCCGGCCCCCTTTCTCCTTACCAGTCTCAGTGCAAACCAAATAATCATTTTTAACTTCATACTTGATGGATGACCCCAAGAGGATTTACCCATGGCTGCCTCAAAAGCGAATTTTAAAGAAGGTCCCTTTTGTTGTTCCTCCGGAAGGACAGTCCCTCGGGCATGGAAACAGAGACATTTTGGTAATCCTGCAACCTGGGGAAAAGGGAAGGCTTGTTTGGGTCTGTTCACTTGATCTACGAGGCTCTGGCCAGTTTTCCTCGTAAAACAATGTGGCTATTTCCGAGATCGGAGTCGTCCAAGGATAGGTCAACATTCTCTCCAGACAACCCTTGGGAAGTTGCCCGAGTTATGGCCAACACCGGAGAAGCATTAATCATTATAGGTTCAGGACACGAAGTAACAGTAGTAATGTTATTACCCAGTAATAACATGGCATTTTTCATGGGAAATCCTTTTGAGATACCTACAGTCAAGTACCCAGTGTAATATTTGCACTGAACATTAAAATGGTATAAAATACCGACATGTTGTTAGGTAAGACACTGTTGCATATGTGTCTTACCTAACAATATTTGCACTGTACATAAATTTTATGCAAAGGAACTGAATATATAGCTCCTCCATAGGCTTCCAATAAAACTGAGGAATTCAAGGAAGTATTCTCTGAAAGGGTAATATTTTTTCTCTGACAAGTGAGCAATATGCTCCAGTATCTCTAAAGGTATTTACTTTAGTTGGTTCTGAGTTTTCCTGAAGGGAAATAAGACTTTCGCAATAATAAGGGGCCATACCTTTTTCTTTCTTCTCTAGGGGGCATGTTATAGGGATATTAGAGATTTTCCGATGGGGGTTTAGGTTTTTGGGGGAGTTGGAACTGATGTGACCCTACTTTATTGATCTGAAGCAGACGACAGGCTTGCCCTTTACTCCTGATGACGTTGCAAGTGGTGTCGTTCTGGCTGGTTTCCTCTCTGGATATTGTTGTCGAGATGCTCCCTAGTAGTTTTGCCTCTCCGCAGGGGGACCATATGTTTTGGGAAGCGTGGCTCACCAGGTGACTTATTTGGATGACGTAGACGCTCTCCCTCCGGCTGGCACTTCATCTCCAATTGTTGTCGATCTCTGCTCACGCCAGACTGTTGAAAAGAGAGGACAGGACCGCTCGGACAAGGAGCGGTTCGTTTCGAAGGTATCAGCCACCCGGCCCCCTCCAATGCAGTGGTTAAGTCACGATCTGCAGAAAGACATGAACCCCTGTCCCACAGACTCCGCAGGTTATCAATAAAAATAAGCTGCACCAGCTCCTCAAAGTTAGAGCACCACTCGCTTTTACCAGCTGGGAAAAGCTTTGGTTTGCTGTCTCACAAAATCCCCCAGGGATTGACCAAGCTGCCGCTGTTCAATTTGAAGGTCTTACGATATTTTGCTGGGATACATGTATATGCTCCCAACACTGTGGTCTTCATACTTGATAATCAGAGAATTCAGCGTCAGTTAATACCGACGTAAATTCCTGTGCCTTACCCAATAATGCTGTATGAACCAACGCTTTCCCAGTGCTGTTCGGCCACCTCAAGGCTCGAGCTGATTTTTTGGAAGCTTTCGAAAATTTTCTTGGTTCGGCCTCATTGAAGCGGGGGAACAAGCTGTACTGCTTTTTGTAAATGAAACGTTTACAGAATGCGAAAACTGCTCCCTTTTTCTTTCCCTATCAAATTCTTCCCTTGCGAATGCTCTCTGTTCCCTAGTTTGCTCAAGATTGATTTTTGCCAGCTCAAGTGCAACGACGCTGATTCACCTGAGACAACCCAGCTGCACTATACTGACCCTTTTGCTCCGTAGGTTATCATCTTCCTCATGCGAGAACATAGTAGTTTTTGCCCCAGCTCCCGTAGAGGGAGGAGTTTGATGTGCCATCTCTTCTTCAATAAGTATGTCAGCAATAAGTGAACCCCAGTTGCGCGCTGTGAGAGTGCCCTTTTAGGGAATGCCAATGGACGAGCCATTTGCCAACAACGCTGTGAGACATTTAGGTAGGTTATGCAAAGTATATGCCGACACCCAGGCGTCTGACTCGTCTAGGTGGCTAAGTTATTCGCTAGCACCCGTACGATCCCCAACGTACACGTTAATTTGCAGAAAACGTTAGCTATGCACAGTACGATTGCGAATACGCTTTCAAGCAAAGCCGACTGACCAAGATTGACCCTTAGTGAAGCGAGCACACTGAAAAGCTAGTAGCGAGCTGTGAAACGATCTCACACAATAGCAAGGCTGATCCCTTAAGCAACTGACACGCCAAATTTGTAAAGCGAAGCGAACAGCAAGTACACAATGTTCCTGCTACAAGCTTCACCCCAAGCTCAACCGTTTCTCTAAGTCCAGGGTCTCGGGGCAGGCTACCCATATTACATCCTAAGATTTCAAAGGGCCTGTTTTCCCCGGTGTAAATGGGAGCAAATAAAAAACAGCAGAAAAAGTTTAGACTTATATTTTCCTTCACCAATTATGACAGCAATATGTACACTATGTACAGTGATAAATATAGTGCACTCCACGGTAAGCAAAGGCAGAAAAAGAAGCACAAGATAGCAGACCGTGCTTCAACCAGCTCTAGAGTGGGAATGACAAGGGCAGACAGGAGAGCGGTATCCACATAACCTCTGCGATTGTCAATCCCACCTTCTTATTGGCTAGAACCTGGTCACTAGTTGAACGATGGGGCCCCATCATCAACTCTTAGCAACCTGGTTCGCTGGTTGGGGGAGATAGCCTGTAAATGAGGGTGTGTCCATGCGCCGAATAAAGGTTACGTACTCTTTGCATGCCACACCGTCCAACATAGTTACTGTAGTGACCGTCCACCATAGTTACTGTAGTGACCGTCCAACATAGTTACTGTAGTGACCGTCCAACATAGTTACTGTAGTGACCGTCCAACATAGTTACTGTAGTGACCGTCCAATATAGTTACTGTAGTGTCGGTCCACCATAGTTACTGTAGTGACCGTCGAGCATAGTTACTGTAGTGACCGTCCAACATAGTTACTGTAGTGACCGTCCAACATAGTTACAGTAGTGACCGACCAACAAAGTTACTGTAGTGACCGTCCACCATAGATACTGTAGTGATCGTCCAACATAGCTACTGTAGTGACCGTCCAACATAGTTACTGTAGTGACCGTCCAACAAAGTTACTCTAGTGACCGTCCACCATTGATACTGTAGTGACCGTCCAACATAGTTACTGTAGTGACCGTCCAACATGGTAATTGTAGTGACCGCCCAACACAGTTACTGTAGTGACCGTCCAACATAGTTACTGTAGTGACCGTCGAACACAGTTACTGTAGTGACCGTCCAACATAGTTACTGTAGTGACCGTCCAACATAGTTGCTGTAGTGACCGCCAAAAATAGTTACTGTAGTGGGCCGTCCAAATAGTTCTGTAGTGAACGCCCCAACAAATTCTCTGTAACCGTCCAAATAGTACTGTGTGACCGCAACATTGTTATTAGTGAACGTCAAAACATGTTTTGTAGTGACCGTAAACATAGTTATGTAGTGACCCTCCACCCTGTTTTTAGTGGCC
>NW_026471648.1:0-12000 GCF_026875155.1 Cherax quadricarinatus | reverse complement strand
GTAGGACTACAAGAAATAGATAGAGATTATTCTCGATTCTTGTGGCCTAAAAAATCCACATGATCCTCAAAGTCCTGTGAAAACTTATCGTTTCAAATCAGTTTTTGTTTGGTGCAACATCCTCTCCATTCTTACTAGAAGCTACTCTGAATAACATTTGAAAAAATCTGAAAGTCCCTTCAAAAGGAATTCTTAAAGAAAAAGTTTCAATGTGGACAATCTTCAGGCACTGTAAATAAAGAGGAGGATTTGAAATCCTTATACAGAGAAGCTAACAAGAAGATGAAAGAAGCAAATATGCCTCTAAGGATGTGGAATACAAATTCAATGCAATTAAGGGAACTTATCAAAAAAGATTTCCCTGAAGCTGAAATTCCTGATTGCAAAAAATTTAGCTGGGACTTAATTGGAACACACAGGAAGATACTTTGAGTCTCAAAAGGATAAACAATAAATCATGCAGTACACTCACCAAACGTGGTTTACTGTTAGAGGTATCACAATGTTTTGATCCTCTAGGACTCGTCTCACCGATTACCATAAAAGGTAAAATGCTTATGCAAGATGCATGGAAGCTCAAAATTGGATGGGATGAGAACTTTCCTCTAGGAATGACTCAAGCATGGGATGAAATATCCAAGGAGTTTAAACAACTTCATCAAATTAAATTTCTCAGACAAATAGGTCAAGAGGGAAACAATTACACATTACATGTGTTCTGTGATGCGTCAACCAGAGGTTATGGCGCTGTAGCTTACATAAGTAATGCTGAAGGAAGTACACTAATTACTTCAAAGGCCAGGGTAGCACCCTTGAAGGTCAGAACAGTACCACAATTGGAACTGACAGCACTCTATGTAGGTACGAAATTAGCTGTCTGTCTCAACAAAGTACTTGATCATCTCACTATTGAAAAAACTGTGATCTGGAGTGATAATGAAGCAATTCTCCAGTGGTTAAGAAATAATAAGAGTAAGTTGGTCTATGTACACGTCTATCTCCACGTCTCTACGCAAGAGAATCCAGCTGACTTGTCACGTGGAGTCCCACTCAAGAAATTTGTGGATAATAAATTATGGCTCCAACGACCGAACTTTCTCTCTAATGAAAATAACTGGCCACAGCAAAAAGCTCACATTATGCAAGAAGAAACAGTCTGCTTGAACACAGCAGAAATAAGTTGTGTAAATACTGCAGACACAACAGAAATAGTCATTGATGGATCTAAACACTCATCTTTGGGTAATCTCTTAAGAGTTACAGCTCTTGTCTTTAAATTCATTAAAGGAATAAAACCTGATTATGAATGTCTGGAACCCATTAAATACTGGGTGAAACTAATACAGAAAGATTGTTAGGTAAGACAAATATGCAACAGTTAGGTATCTTTATTTCGAAACGTTTCGCCTACACAGTAGGCTTCTTCAGTCGAGTACAGAAAAGTTGATAGAAGCAGAAGATACTTGAAGACGATGTAATCAGTCCATCACCCTTAAAGTTTTGAGGTTGTCAGTCCCTCAGTCTGGAGAAGAGCATTGTTCCAAAGTTTGAAACAATATGGAGTTGAAGTGACAGGATGGAGCCTTATATAGCGCCAGGAGGTGAGACGTAGGTCACTAGAAGAGGTAAGAACTCAGATGTTGGGAGGTCAGGTCCCTCTCAAATCCAGCCGTTCTCACTAGTGGAGGTTGTAGAAGTTGATTGCAGGTCTGTACCAAGATACCCTTGTGTTGCAGTGTCTGACAGATTGAACATTAAAATGGTATAAAATACCGACAGGTTGTTAGGTAAGACACATATGCAACAGTTAGGTATCTTTATTTCGAAACGTTTAATAGAGCAATGGTGGATACACTGGCCGAAATGTCCAGAAGGACCCACATGAGCAGAGAAAATTTACTTGTCATGGGGGATATCAACCACGAGGAGAAAACCTAAAACCACATTGGGGACTAGAAACGTAGAGGGATGTGGTGCTGAAGACAGTATTGGAAAACTTTATGCACCAACATGTTAGGAATACAGTCAGAGAGAAAGGAGAGGATGTAGCAGCAAGGCTGGACCTCGTATTCGCCTTGAACTGTTCAGACATAGTGGCTATTACTCATGAAAGGCAATTTGGCGCTAGTGATTATGTGGGTCTGAGTTCTGAATACGTTGTAATGTTAGCAGTAGAGAATGAACCTGCACGGGAAGAACAGAAGAAACCAAACTTCAAGAAAGGGGATTATACAGGTATGAGGCAATTCCTACAGGAGGTGCAGTGGGAAAGAGAACTAGAGGGAAAGGCAGTAATTTAAATGATGGAACATGTGTTCATAAAAAGCAGAGAGACAGAGAAGTTCATAACAATGGTTAGCAGAAAATAATGGAAAGACAGTAGTTTACCTGGAAGTGTAAAGAAACCAAAGCCATAAGTGAGCTAGAGAATGGAAAAGTACAGAAGACATAGGATTCAAGAAAACAAGGACATGAGCATATGGACCAGAAACGGATGGATAGGGAGAAAGGCTCAGTGGCAATACGAGAATGATATAGCATCACATCAGAAGGAAAACAACAATAAAGCACAAGGTAACAGGCTGAGGAAGGAAGGAGAGGATCTCACAAAGAGTGACTAGGAAGTATGTGAAGAGCTTAGCCCAAGATTTAGAGAAGTATTCGGAATGAAGACAGAAATGACTCAAGCAAACAGAGGCAGTAGGGTGCACCATCAAGTGCTGGACACACGCACATAAGAAACTGTTAAATTTTTATCTGGGCCCACCGCTAAGGCAGTGGGCCCAGATAACATCTCTACATGCGCCCTAAGAGAGAGAACAGAGAAACTGTGTGTGCTACTAGCCCAAGATTTAGAGAAGTATTCGGAATGAAGACAGAAATGACTCAAGCAAACAGAGGCAGTAGGGTGCACCATCAAGTGCTGGACACACTGCACATAAGAAACTGTTAAATGTTATCTGGGCCCACCGCTAAGGCAGTGGGCCCAGATAACATCTCTACATGCGCCCTAAGAGAGAACAGAGAAACTGTGTGTGCCACTAGCAGGAATCTTCAATAAATCTATCGAAAAAAGGGAAACTGCTCAGTTTTGGGTGACAGCAATTGTAGTCCCAATTTTTTAAAAAAAGGGGGCAGACGGGAGCACTAAAATACAGACCAGTGTCACTGACATGTATAGTATGGAAAGCCATGTATAATATTATCAGAAAAAGAGTTGTAGAGTACATAGAAAGGATTGGGCTCATACCTGACAATCAGTACAGCTTTAAGGATGGGAATTACTGTGTAACAGTTTTACTTGAGTTCTACGACAAGGTAACAGAAAACAGAAGAGAGAGGGAGAGAGGAATGGGTATTCTGCATCTTTTTGGACTGTAAAAAAAAAGAGTTTTGACACAGAACCAGACAAAAGACTGGTTCAAAAACTAGATTAGCAGGTAGGAATAGTAGGAAAAGCACTAACAATGGATCAGGAAAGACGTGACAAGAAAGAAACAATGAATGTTGGTACGTGATGAAGTGTCAGAGTATGCACATGTATCGAATGAAGTTCCACAAGCGTCGGTCCTGGGTCCATTATATGTATATGTGAATGATATGATTGAGGGAATAGGGGCTGTAGACAGGCTGCAAGCTTGGTCCGATAAATGGCTCATGAAGTTTAACCTTACCAAGTGTAAAGTCATGAAGCTTAAGGAAGATAAAAGATCACAGAGTGCAGGTTAGGAGATCAAATTCTGCAAACTTCACACATGAAAATAATATTGAGGCGAGCATTATACCGAGAACGTCCCCTAAGGAGAACATCAACCAAATAACCGCTGCAGCATATGGGCGCCTGGCAAACCTGAGATTAGCCAGAAAACAGACCAGAAAATATCACTCCATGGGTCCTGAGAGAGGAAGCAGAGGCGCTGTGTGTGCCACTAGCAACAGTCTTCAACAAATTGATTGGAACTGGGCAACTACCGAAGTGTGCAAGACAGTAAATAGTCCTAGTTTTTAAGAAAGGAGACAGACAGAAAGAATTAAACTGCTGACATGTATAGTATGTAAAGTCATGGAGAACATTATCAGAAGAGTGGTGGAGCACCTAGAAAGAAATGAGCTGATACACGACAACCAGCACGGTTTCAGGGAATGGAAATCCGTGTCACAAACCGACTGGAGTTTTACGACAAGGTGACGGAAGTAAGACAACAGAGAGAGAGGTAGGTAGATTGCATTTTCATGGATCTTATGACGAACGGGGTTCAGTAGGATTCAATCCTAGTGCAAGTACTGTTTCTGGTATATGTGAATGATATGACGGAATGGGTAGATTCAGACTTGTCCCTGTCTGCAGACGATGTGAAACTAATGAAAAGAATTCAATCGTGTAAGCATCAGGAAAGACTACAAAGAGATCTGGACAGGCTGCAAGCATGGTCCAGCAACTGGCTCCTGGAATTTCACCCCACAAAGTGGATAGTCGTGAAGATTATAACTTAATATCCTTATTTCTACAAGGCAATGTACAAAAGGGAGCATTGAAATTTTGGTCAAAGCTGCACTCTTCAGGCATTGTTCCTTATCTACATCATAGATTCAGTGCCAAATATAAAGTTGATTGATTGATGTTTAGCCTATAGCATTTGCGATTGAAATTTTGGAATATGTCTGGATTACTGAGTAGCGCAGCGCAGTATTTTACGTACTGTATCTATTTACTCTGCAGTATTTATAAACATTAACTTTCTCTCTTTTCAGATACTCTGATTACGTATATACTTCACTACTGAGATGGCTACAATATCAACGAGAAAAGCCACAAAACATGCATTGTTTGGCCGTGCCAGTGTTCTTCCAATGAACAAACTTCAGTCCAAAGGTGATATAAATGTGATGAAGGAAAGTCTACTGATGTTTCATTGATTATAAAGATAGCAGCTAAGGATTGTTCTGAACTAAGGGAGAAATTAGTTGGAGACAGAAAGACTATTCCTATTCTCAGCCAAAAACTATTGTGGAAAGATTGAGAAAATTGTACAGTAGAGGAATGGAACTTAATAAAAACATAAATGTCTCCAATAAAGCTGCATTTCAGAAATAAATGAACGAGTTGTTTGATATATATAGTTGTTTCTGTCCTGCTGCCGCCTGTCAAGATGTATGATGCACAATTATGGAGTGTGACGGATACCACCTGGCCTGTAATTGTGATGTGAAAGTATCTAAACGTGTGGTACAGCTCCTCCTTGATCAGAGAGGCGATAGGAAGATAAAAATTGGCTGTGTTGACACGACAGTAACGAGGATGTCCATCAATCTTGAATAGATTGATGGACTGACCACATCGACTCAAGGTTGAGGGACTGATTACCTCATTCTCCTCCTGTTCTTCAAGATTCTCCTTTGTATGGACTGATGAAGCCACCGTGTGGCGAAACGTTTCCTCAATAAAGATACCCAAGAGTTGCACATGTGTCTAATTTATCAACATGTCGGTTCTCTGAACCATTCATCTACAAAGGCAAGTCCTACAAGGAGAGGTTAAGAGAAATCGACTTGACGACACTGGAGGCACACGGAATACGAGAAATTTTTACCTGGGTAGAGGCATGGTTAGCAGATAGGCGGCAGAGAGTTTGCATAAATAGGGAGAAATCAGAATAGGGGTACGTCACAGGCGGTCTTCCACAGGGGTCAGTGTTGGGCCCCTTCTTGTTCACAATTTACATAAATGACATAGATGAGGAATAAATAACGACATAAGCAAATTTGCTGATGACACCTAAACAGGCCGTCCAATTCATTCTAATGAGGACATTAGAGCAATCCAGGATGATTTGAATAAACTGATGCAATGGTCGGAAAAATGTCAGATGAGTTTAATATAGACAAATGCAAAGTTCTAAATATTGGAAAGGATAATAACCATGCCACATATAAACTAAATAATGTAGATCTTAATATTACGGATTTCAGATTACTGGTTAGCTGTAATCTGAAACCAGAATAAGTGTTCGCAATAAAACTAACATAATCCATGGCTTCATATCGAGAAGCATAAGTAATAGAAAATCCTCAGGTTGTTCTTCAACCCTTTATATTCTTGGTTAGGCCTCATTTACATTAAGCTGCACAGTTCTGGTCACCGTATTACAGAATGGATATAAATGCACAGGAAAACGTACTGAGAAGAATGACAAAGTTGATCCCATGTATCAGAAATGTTCCCTATGAGGATAGGCTCAGGACTCTGAATCTAGAAAGGCGTAGAATTAGGGAGGATATGATTAAGGTGTATAGATGGAAAACAGGAATGAATAAAGGGGATTTAAATAGCGTGCTAAAAATATCTACCCTAGACAGGACTCGCAGCAATGGTTTTAAGCTGGAAAAACTCAGATTCAGGAAGGATATAGGAAAACACTGGTTTCGTAATAGAGTTGTGGATGATTGGAACAAACTCCCGAGTACCGTTATAGAAGCTAAACGTTGTGTTGTTTTAAAAATGGGTTAGATAAATACATGAGTGGGTGTGGGTGGGTGTGAGTTGGACCTGACTAGCTGGTGCTACTGGGTCAGATGCCGAGTTCCTTTCTTAAGTGGAGGTGAACTGACTGGGTGGGCCATTGGTCTAATCCGGGGTTGACATGGACCTGCAGGCCAGTAGGCCTGCAGCAGTGTTCCTTCCTTCTAATGTTCTTATGAGAGATAAGGAGGACATGATAACGATATATAAAATAATGAGAAGGATTGACAAGGTCCATAGGGACAGGAGGTTTCAGAGATGGGAGACAGCAACAAGGAGGCGCAGCTGGAAGTTGGAGAGTGATATATTAGAGGCAGGATCCATACATAGCTTTAAGAAGAGATACGATAAAGCTCATGGAGCAGAAAAAGATTGGACCTAGTAGCGACCAGCGAAGAGGCAGTGCCAGGAGCTATGACTCGACCCCTGAAGCCACAAATAGCTAAGTACTCTCTCGC
Source organism: Cherax quadricarinatus (assembly GCF_026875155.1). Lineage (NCBI taxonomy): Eukaryota > Metazoa > Arthropoda > Malacostraca > Decapoda > Parastacidae > Cherax > Cherax quadricarinatus. Next base: position 5,022 of record NW_026471648.1, on the reverse strand, counting down.
ACACACACACACACACACACACACACACACACACACACACACACACCTCACACTCACTTAAGCAGGTATAACAGGGAAGGCACTACAATGGATCAGGGAATACTTGTCAGGAAGACAGCAGCGAGTCATGGTACGTGGCGAGGTGTCAGAGTGGGCACCTGTGACCAGCGGGGTCCCACAGGGGTCAGTCCTAGGACCAGTGCTGTTTCTGGTATTTGTGAACGACATTTCGGAAGGAATAGACTCCGAAGTGTCCCTGTTTGCAGATGACGTGAAGTTGATGAGAAGAATTCATTCGATCGAAGACCAGGCATAACTACAAAGGGATCTGGACAGGCTGCAGACCTGGTTCAGCAATTGGCTCCTGGAGTTCAACCCCACCAAGTGCAAAGTCATGAAGATTGGGGAAGGGCAAAGAAGATCCAAGACGGAATTCAGTCTAGGGGGCCAGAGACTACAAACCTCACACAAGGAAAAATATCTTGGGGTGAGTATAACACCAGGCACATCTCCTGAAGCGCATATCAACCAAATAACTGCTGCAGCATATGGGCGCCTAGCAAACCTCAGAGCAACATTCCGACATCTTAATAAAGAATCGTTCAGGACCCTGTACACCGTGTACGTTCGGCCCATATTGGAGTATGCGGCACCAGTTTGGAACCCACACCTAGCCAAGCACGTAAAGAAACTAGAGAAAGTGCAAAGGTTTGCAACAAGACTAGTCCCAGAGCTAAGAGGTATGTCCTACGAGGAGAGGTTAAGGGAAATCAACCTGACGACACTGGAGGACAGGAGAGATAGGGGGACATGATCACGACATACAAAATGCTAAGAGGAATTGACAAGGTGGACAAAGACAGGATGTTCCAGAGATGGGACACAGCAACAAGGGGACACAGTTGGACGTTGAAGACACAGATGAGTCACAGGGATGTTAGGAAGTACTTCTTCAGCCACAGAGTAGTCAGGAAGTGGAATAGTTTGGGAAGCGATGTAGTGGAGGCAGAATCCTTACATAGCTTTAAGCAGAAGTATGATAAAGCTCACGGCTCAGGGAGAGTGACCTAGTAGCGATCAGTGAAGAGGCGTGGCCAGGAGCTTGGACTTGACCCCTGCAACCTCAACTAGGTGAGTACACACACAAACACACACACACACACACACACACACACACACACACACACACACACACACACACACACACACACACACACACACACACACACACACACACACTTCACTCTTCGCTGCTTTTCAATATCACAACTTTAGCAGCTAGAAGGGCTCTTTGAGAAATCAGGTAGTCATCAGGAGATATACTCAGCTTGTTTCTTAAGGCGTGAAGTTATCAAGGAAGTTTGCAGCTCTGGGAATGGACGTATTTTTGAGAAGGCTCGTCCTTGGGTGGATATATCTTGAGCTGTGTGAGTGGTGGTGGTATATAGTATACGTGTGGTGCTTGTATGTAAAGTGGGGAGTGAATGGTTGTTGGATTTATGGTTTTGTAGTGAGCGATGCTTAGGTATTAGATAGGAGAATGAACGAAGGTTTGGTGTAAGGTAGTAGGAATGGTTGTTGGATATAAGGTAGAATAGATTTCCTGGCTTCACTGGTTGTGACCAGTTCCCATACTAGGCATCCAAGTTGCTTTGCTGATGGTCAACTGTTGGTGCCAGCCACTTGCAGAGCAGTGTATGCACCACATCCCTCCTCAACAAGATTTACAGTGAGGAACTGATCAACTTCCCTCTGCATTTAATCCTCTAGAGCATAAAGGGGTGATACTGGAGAGTCTTGTTCCCTTAACACTTACTGAGGTTCTGTTAGGATACTTATTATGCCCTTGCTCTTCCAGAATATCCAATATATTTCTGTTTTAGATGTCTTAAATACGTCACACCGCAACAGAGTATTTAGATATCCCTCAATGGGGTCCTGTAACTGGTTGCCTGAAATTACTCTTCAGTCCTCCTCAAACTTTTCATTTGTATTTCGCTCATTACACGAGAATGCCACATCTAACAGGTTTGAAATATTCATAGCTGTTGTAGGATGACAAGGGCAAAACTCTTGGCACAACTGGCATTTGTATGTGTCCTCAGACCAACTTTTTCTAAACTCAAACTCAACTTTTTGGAACTGCTCCAATAACTTCCAAAACGCTCAGCGGCTTAGCATCAATACATTCAATAATGATGCCTCTTAATTTAACAATGGAAAATAATGAAATTAAATCTTTAAGTGCATTTCTGCTAGTTTTATGTAGAAATTAGTGAAATTTTCATTCCCGGTAAATCATGTTAATAGATCAGAAGGTACCTCATTTTAGTTAATCCAGTACTAAGCGGTTGATGCCTCATAGCGACATCAGTACTAAATGGTTGATGCCTCATATTAAATAAAATGATACACTGATTTCCATTAATTACTAAAAGATTTCTCATTTCATAGGCTTTAAATTGTTGACGTTCATGATTCCTTAAGAAGTAAGACACAATATTGGTTTAGACTGTTTAGTTTCGAAATTATTACTCTCTTGAAATTGTTAAAGAAATTTGAAATAGTTCGATTCAAAGCAATTACCGGAGAATGAATTTTCTGATGAGTTCCAAGCTTTCAGTGTTAAAACGTAGCTTAGCTTTCACTTTGAGACATAAAATTTAAATTTGCAGGATTATTAAATAAATTGAGAATAGTTCTTCTGCTTGGCTTCAAAACCTTATACAAAGGTGTATATTAACTGGAAGTATTTTTTTTTAATTTCATTTTTTAACGTACCACTTGTGAAATTCAAAGAATTTTTATCAAAACTGGATTTTCTTAAAAAAATTGTAGAGGTTCTTAAAATATTAAAACTGTAAAAATAAAACTGAGAAATATTGAAAACATTTCATATCATTTTTAATTATCATGAGTATAGTGACTATGGTATCATGGCTGCCTTAGTCGTCCATGTGAGTTAGTGTTTTCGTCCTGCCTATCTTTACTTCAAGCTTTCGTTGATAATGTCAGAATCACGTTTTCGATTGGCTTTAAAATATTCACTTTCTAGTCAACTATTGCTGGGTGATGGTTCGTGGAGCAGTTGACAAGTATAGATGCTCTTGGTTCAGTTTTGTATAGATAATTCCCTATCTCGTTTCCACGAGATACCTTCAGAGAGTTTCTGCAGATCCACTTCAGAATTTTGAAGAAGGGTAGTTTTCTTAATGGAAATTTTAAGTTTTTTTTTTTTTTTCAAATTTTGAAATCAATATGAAGGTATAATATTTTGCGTCACACATCTGTTGGTGATGAGCTTTTGATCCAAGTTATTAAACTTATCCTCCACTTCCCCGGATCAAATATGAATGCTACCCATTCCACTGGGTAGCATTCAGATTCGAAATGACTGAAATCTTTTTCCTGATATAGGTAGTGTAGGTGCAATTTTTGACGAATTCTGTGTATTAAATGAAGAATGAGTCTTTAAGTCCTAATAGAAATTTCTCAAAGCAAGTCTCGCCTTCACTTTACGCTTTATAAGTTTTAATATGCCAAATACATTGTTGTGAAAAAATGGGAAATGTCTTTCCTGATCGGAAATAAATCGGTTTTTGACTATTTTGGGTTGTCCTATGTAAAATCTATATAATGTACTTTTTTGTGCCTTAAACACCTGTGTGCCCAAAAGACCACTGTAAAAAAAATGTTGCATTAACAATGCATAAATAAGAATTACTGAATTTCTTACTAACTTGCTTACTTAATTAATTTAAAAGCTTGAAGATCTTTCTTTAAATTTATTTTAGCCTGTGAAAACCCCGATTTGTCTTAAGAAGAAAATTAAATCACTACTTTTCACACGATAATCTCTGAGTGTCGCAATGGATTAGGTTCATCCCTTCATTGCTGATAATTTGCTAATGGCCTTGTGTATTTTAGGATGTTGGTTTTTTAAGTTGACAGGAGACTGTCTCTTTTATCAGCCAAAGCTACCAGCCCATTTAATTAGAACTGGTTACCCTTTACTGGCCTATATTTTGGCAATAAAGAGACATAAAACTTCAGTTATTGTTATGATAATAATAAAGACTGATGGTTAGAGTTTATTAGTTTATTATCAGTTTATTATAAAAATAATATTTTTTGAAGTACTACTGTAACTAAGCTACCCGAATTTTTATAATAATTGTGATCATAAAATTTCAACGAGTAATTAGTCTACTTCTTTTAGAAGTTATATAGTCATTTAAGTAATTATATTAACAGAATACGAATCATGGGTATCCGATAAACATAAATGTCATAAGCAAGGTATAAGAAAACTCTGTAAAAACCAAGCAGATTGAACTAGTTCACAACCATCAAACTGAACAAATTTACACTGGACAGAAACCATTAGAAAGTCTTGTCTCTAGTTTAACCTCTCCTCGTAGGACATGCTTTTAGCTCCGGGACTAGTCAAACCTTTCTCTAATTTCTTGCCGTGCTTGACTGGTGTGGGTTCCAGACTGGTGCTGCACACTCCAATATGGGCCTGACGTACACTTTTGTACAGTGTCTTGAACTACTGGTTACTGAGATGTCGGAATACTATCATGTATTAGGTTTGCCAGGCGCCCATATGCGCAGCAGTTATTGCCTGATGTTCGCCTCAGGAGATTTGCTTGGTATTATATTCACCCGAAGATCCTTTTCCTGGTGTGAGTTTTCTAGTCTTTGGCCACTCTTGTCGGTAATCTGTCTGCGGTCTTCTTTGCCCTTCCCGTTCTTCATAACTGCACTTGGTGGGGTATTAACTCTAGGAGCCAGTTGCTGTGCGTGTGTGTGTGCGCTCATAATCTCGAGGATGAGTGCTAATTATGATATTTTTAAGCACAAATGCAATAATATTTTAATTTTAACGGCTTTTATCGGCCATTTTTTCTCTCCGATTCCCATACTGTAAAATGGCTGGTACCTGCCGATACTCATACTTTGGTTAGGTCCCTACGTGAAATAATAGTCTTATTACATATTTCCCGTTTTTAAAATGAA
>NW_026471647.1:0-10000 GCF_026875155.1 Cherax quadricarinatus | reverse complement strand
GTCGACTAACACCCACGGTACCCATTTAACTGATGGGGAAGAAATTAGACACAGGTTTGTAAGGAACACGTCAGATGTTTCCACCCTTGCCGGGAATCGGAACCCGGACCCTAACGTGTGAGCGAGAGCTTTTGACCACCATACAGCCACGGGGGCGCTAGAGTAAAGGTAAAGGGCAACCTCTGCTTTACAATCACCAGACCATCAGTAGGGATAATCCAATTGTGATGATAGTTAATTTCAATTTTTGAGTTTACCCTTGTGTAGGCAGCCCTCTAAAATTTATTACAGGTATTTATGCTCCTTTACAATTGAGTTTGAATGGAGCACGCTTACTTGTGTTGTGTGATAAATCACCTGGATAATTACCGTCTTTTATCGTATGGTCAGGATAATAATTTTAAATTTTAAAGACTTGCATTATGGTTATTTAAACTGGCCCTCCCCCCACATATTACATTCATGTTTGATATTGCATTAATTATATGTATGTTGACAATTAAATTAATAAAAGTGATTAGTTACTTTTTTGACTTCTAAAAGTTGAGTACACACACACAGACACACACACATACACACACACACTCCACACACACACACACCAGATGAATCACAGGGATGTTAGGAAGTATTTCTTCAGCCACAGAGTAGTCAGTAAGTGGAATAGTTTGGAAGTGATTTGTTGTGGGGCAGGAGCGATCCATACATAGCTTTAAGCAGAGCGTATGATAAAGCCTCTCGGTAGGGGAGAGTGGACCTACGTAGCGATCAGTGAAGAGGCGGGGCCAGGAGCTCGACCTCGACCCCCGCAACTCAACTAGGTGAGTACACACACACACACACACACCCACACACACACACACACGCGCGTGCACACAATCAGTGAAGTGGCCGGGGCCAGGAGCATGAATTCGACCCTGCACCACAAATGGTGAGTACAAATAGGTGAGTACAGGCCCTACAGTGTGCGGGTCACAAAGCGCCAAGCCCTGGAGAATCTAGTGCTTTTAGGGGAGTTTGCTGTGGTATGCTAGACGCAACAGTGTAGTGACAACGTCAGTGAAAACCTACAAGTGACAACAAAGTTATTAGGTTAAAAAAACATAAGAAGAAAAGGCGAGAGAAAGCCTGATATTATACAAACAAATTTTCATAAGTGCCAGTTCGTTTGAGCATAGTTGGCATTTGTTGCCACAGTTTACCAAATATACAAAGTCAAAGCCGGAGTGGGACTAAAGATAAAAGTTGAAATAATGGATTAAAATCGCCAATAGAACATTAAACACCATATGCAGTTTAATGGTGATCCTTATTGACAAACGTACTTCGCCACCAAGGGGCTTGAAAGAAGCACCCCTGTTGTGGGCGAAACGTTGTCAATAAAGTTTATCACTATTGAAACTGCATATGTGTTGATGTTCCAAAGACAAAGATTCAAATAGATTGTACAGAGATGGTTTGTGTTAACTAGAGGAAACGATGTGATGTAGCATCAGCCAGTGTGGAAAAAGTAGCCAGAACAAGGGGAATAAATATAACTATATAATTATTATATATATATAGATATAGTATATATGTATATATATTTATATATATATTTATATATATATATATACATTATTTATATATATACTATATATATATTTATATATATAATGATTTATATATATACTATATATATGTATATATTATAGTATAATATATATATAATATTTATATAATATATGGTCGTGCCCGGATTTTGTTAAAATGGTCAATTAGCAAGAATAAAATCATTTAAATTAAGTCCGTTCTAAAATTTTCTCTTATTACTTTTAAAGATATATTTTTTTACATTAATGTTAATTGTAAAAAATTTTATTTTGCACCGATAAGAACTTGAAAACATACATAACCATTATTATAACATAGAAAAACAATTTATTTTAGCCTAACCGAATAAATTTATATTTTAGAATTGTTTAACATAATTTCAATACAAACAAAAACACAAGTGAAATATATTTTTTACTCGTTAGGGTATCAGACATGATTTATGAGCGATAGTATTGCACATACACAAATTTTCTCTTGTCCTATATGGCAAGATGAACGTTGCTATTATAAGCCCAAAGATCGCAAATTCTGCCTATTCGGCACGACATATATTATATATATATATATATATATATATATATATATATATAATATATTTAGATATATATATTATATATATATATATACTATTATTTATATATATATATATAATACTATATATATATATTTAATAATTATATATATATTATTATGCAATATGATCCACAGTAAACATGGTGATTTCGAGATATGCAAAACAAACCATCTGAATGAAAGGGAAATTCCCAAGCGCTTTCGTAGACTACTTGCATTATCAAGGAACTATGATTATTGTTGAGTAGTCACGAAACGTTGCGAATTTCTCTATTCTTTCAGAGTGGTTGTTTTGATATGTATGTATGTAGTGTATATTTAATATATATATAAATTATTTATTATTGATTATATATATATATATATATTTATATATATATAATATACTATATATATATATATACTATAAATATATATATATTTATTATAGTATATATTATTATCAACACTGGCGATTCCCACCAAGGCAGCGGTGCCGAAAGAAGAAAAAAACTTTCACCAATCATTCACTTCAGGCACTGTTTGCCAGAAGGTGCTTTACACTACAGTTTTTAATCTGCAACATTTACACCCCTCCTTCAGAGTTGCAGTCACTGTATTCCCAACGATTCCAAGGACTCAAAGTCCGGCCTGCGGTTTCCCTGAACCCCTTCATACATTCATATATGTTACTTTGCTCACCACTCAAACAGCCACTGTCAAGTATTAAAAACCGTTTGTCTCCATCACTATATCAACACGCTCCACGCCATGCTGCTGGAAGTCACAAGCACCACACCTCGCTCACACAAAACCTCCTTTACACCTCCCCTCCAACCTTTCCTAGCGACCTCCCTACCCCGCTTCCTTCACTACAGACTTGATACACTCTTGAAGCTAATTCTAGTTTCGCTCATTCCGTCTACTTGTCCAGAACCAGACCTCACACCACTTCTTCAGCACCTCTGGACAAACTCAGTTTGGGTAATCCCGACTCTTCCTCCTAACTTCCAAATACGAAATTCTCTGCATTATTTTCAAACACACATTGCCCTCAGACAATGACATCTCCACTGCCTCCAGCCTTTCTCACTCGCTGCACATTCTATCACTCCCCATGCTTCAACACATATAAGGAGCGTTGGGTTTTAAAACTATACTCTCTTACATTCCCCTCTTTGCCTCCTAGGACAAAGTTCTTTGTCTCCACAGACTTCTAAGATGCACCATCACCCTCTTTCACCCTCATCTCAATTTCTTATGATTCACAGTTCATCTTTAATAGACCATACGCTGACACGTCCACTCCCAATTATCTTGATTTACCATTCACCTCCTCCATACCTCTCTCCCCTCCTCAATCTGATATCCAATACTTTCATCAACCTACATCTGTTTTGTTATCCTCATAACCTTACTCTCTTTCTGTATTCACCTTTAATTTTGCATTTCTTTTGCATCACCCTACCAAATTCATCCACCAATCTCTGCAAGCCGCTTCTCTTCAGAATCTCCCAAGAGCACAGTGTCATCAGCAAAGCAGACAAGCTGGACAACTGCCACTTTGTGTGTGATTCTCTTGCCAAGACCCTCGATTACTTCTCTTACAACCCCATCTACTAAATATATTAAACAACCCGGTGTTATCACACTTCCTTGTCCTAAAGGCCTACTTTTTACTGGGAAATAATTTCCCTTCTTTCCTAACTACTCTAACTTGAGCCTCACTATCCTCGTAAAAGCTCTTCACTGCTTTCAGTAACCTACCTCCCTACACCATACCCTGCCAACATCTGCCACATTGCCCCCTATCCACCCTGTCATAGCCTTTTCCAAATACATAAATGCCACAAAGACGTCTTTAAGCTTATCTAAATACTGATCACTTATATGTTTCAGTGTAAACAACCTGGTCCACACACCTTTCCTTAAAGTCCTCCTTGTTCATCTGCTCTTCTATTCTCCGTGTACTCTTAATTATTTCATAAATAAGCATCTACCATCCTATTGCCAGGTATACTCATCAGACTTATCCCCTTTAATTTTTGCACTCTCTTTTATCCCCTTTGCCATTTCTTATACAAAGGAACTATGAATTGCTCTATGCCAATCCCTAGGTACCTTACCCTCTTCCATACATTTATTATATAATTGCACCAACCACTCCAAAACTATATCCCAACCTGCTTTTAACAATTCTATCTTTATCCATCAATCCCTTTCCCATTTTACCTACTACCTCACGAACTTCCCCCCACACTCACAACTGGCTCTTCCTCACTCTGGTTAGATGTTATCTCCTCCTTGCCATATGCACGAAATCACAGCTTCCCTTTCTCATTCTACATTTAACAATTCCTCCAAAATATTCCCTCCATCTTCCCAATTACCTCTAACTCTCCATTTAATAACTCTCCTCTCCATTTTTAACTGACAAATCCATTTGTTCTCTAGGCTTCCATACTTTTTAATCTACTCCAAAACTTTTCTTGTTTTCAACAAATTTGTTGAAAACATCTCAACACTCTCTCTCATTTGCTCTTTTTTTACAAGCTTCACCATACTCTTACTCTCTCTTTTTCATCATATACTCTTCCCTCCTTGCTTCACTTTTACTTTGTTTAAATTTTATCTTATGCTAAACCTTTTTCTCCTTGCTACTCTCTTTACATCTTCATTCCACCATCGCTCCTCTTCCCCTCCTGCAACCTCTTTCCTGTAACCACAAACTTCTGCTGAACACTACATTTTTTAAAACCTATCCCATACCCTTCGACCCTCATTGCCTATGCTTCATTGCCCAATCTTCCCTCCAATAGCTGTTATATCTTACACTAAACTGCCTCCTCTTTTAGTTTATAAACCTTCACCTCTCTCTTCCCTGATGCTTTCTATTCTCCTTGTATCCCATCTACCTTTTACTCTCAGTGTAGCTTCAACTAGAAAATGATCTGATATATCTGGGCCACTCTAATAAAAATGTAAGTCCTGAAGTCACTCAAACAGTCCTTTATTCCAATACATATTCCAACAAACTACTGTTATTTCGCCCTACATTCATAATCTTGTAACTTATTTATCCTCTTTTTCTCTTAAATATGTATTACCATAACCCTATAACCCTCTTTTTCTATACAATCGTTCAATCAAAGGGGCTCCCACTATCATTTACACGGGCTCCCCAAACTTAATACCACACCCTCTCTAAAAGTTTTCCTCTACTTTAAGCATCAGGTCCCCTACACAAGTACTCTCTCACTTGTCAAAAGGTCTATCTCTTCATTCACTTTAACTATTTCTCACAAAATCTTCTCTCTTCCTCTACATTCCTCTCTTATCCAGGTGATACACTCTTATTATGACCACTTTTCACATACAAACTTGCCCGGCTTACTTTTATCCACATAATTCTTGAATTACACCCATTCATATTCTCTTTTCTCCTTTCCATACTGACATTTAACATGGCTGCTACCCCTGTCCTTTGCCTCTAACTCTCTCAGATACTACAGATGTAATCCCATTTTATTTCCCCCCATCCTGATACTCCCCTAGACCCCCCTTCAGCTTTGTTTGTCGCTGTTGGTGCCCATGGACTTGCAAGATTGCTGGGTTCTTTATTTACTATGATTCTTGCCTTGTTAGTGGTGACGATCGACTTTCTCGCACCTTTTTATTGTGATCTCCCATAGTTTTTTAACATGTTTTTCTTCTTCTCTTTTTTAGTATAGTCTACAGAGGGAGAAGGGCCGGTACTAGCCCATTGCTCCCGGCATTTTGTCGCCTATACGACATGCTTGGGCTTACGGAGGAAAGATTCTTTTACACTCTCCCCTTGGTAAATAGAAGAATTAATGAAGAAACTAGGGCTATTTATGTATATGTAGAATTTCTTGTGGTTTTGGTTTGGTTTTTTGCTTGTGCGGCGGTCATGTGATACCCGGGTGTCCCATTGTGTGCGTGATGGCGTGGCAGAGTGCTTGAGTATTCAAGGGGTGCGTGCAGGGGGTGTTGGAGTCAGAAAAAGTTAATGATTGAAAGGCTAATGATGGATTTGGTATGGGTATATGGGGGAAAAGGGGGATAGTGTGTGACTGAGACGCGGACGGGTTGCGTAACGGGCCGCCCGCTTGCGTTCAGGGAAAGGGTGGGAGCAGAGGCAGCAGGGGAGTTATTAAGTAGAAAAAACGCCAAAGTCACCATTGTTGGGTGATGTGTTGTGTCCAGTAGTGTGTGTGTGTGTCCGTTCGTGGCCTGTGTGTCGTGGGGTGTGTAGATTGTTGTGTTGTGTGTCGTCAGTGCTGTTGCTGTGATGGTGATGTGTAGTCGTGTTGTCGTCGTGTGTGGTTGTGTGTCCGTGTCGTCCGTCGTGCTGTGTGTGTGTGTGTGTGTATGTGTGTGCGTTGTTGTGTGTGTGTGTGGGGTTGGGGGGGGTGTTGGGGGGAATAAGCGGGTGTCGTTTGTGGGGGGGTCCCACTCGTGCCTCGGTGATGGGGTCGGTTTTTGGAGGATTGGTTGTTTATGGGGCGGTGTTCTGTCCGGTAAGACAGGTTGGCTTTTTGGGAATAGGCATCCAGTCAATGTCCATGCGCGGGATTGAATGTTTGTTTTTTTTTAACCAATAGAATATGTATAATATAACAATATATGGCTTATCAGAGATTTTAAGAGACTACATTAAGATTGATATAAAAAGGTGGGCATATTAAGGTACATGTTGTTACTGTAGCGTGTGTCACGGATTATAAGGCCAATCAATCTCATCCACCTCCAGAGCTGGGGCGTTTGTGAGTGTTGATGCCCAAATATACAGCAGGCATTACCCCTTTGAACGCCGCATGAGCGGCCTGGGATGGAACAGAAAACTAGACGCCATGGGGACCCTTGTTATCCCTGATGAGTCGTTTTATCCAAGCTCCTTAAGGATTTTTGTTGCCACTCTTTCACCAATGGCCATGGGTCTCTGAGCCATGATGGAAGAAACTATAGGTGAATGGGCTTGTTCTACCAGTATTTTCTAGATCGTTTCGGGGTTCACACTGAAGCGGGCTGCTGCCCCTCTTCCTCCCTGGTGGATTGGAAGTTAGGGTGATGCCATGGTTTGTATGGCACTTGTATGGCCATAACCACCTGTTTCCTTAGGTACAATGGCTTGTTGGGTGATCACATTTGGACGAGGAATGGGATGGCCATGCTGAGCGGATGTGTTGGGGGGCAGCACGGTACGGCTGGGCAGCATGCTGGGTGTGGGGCTAGACGAGGGTGTTGGGTGGTTCACTAAAGCTGGGAGGGATTGAGCGGAAGAGGTGGCGTCGAAGATGGGAGGGGATTGAGGGGAAGAGGTGGGTAGGATAGATTGTCGTCGTGTGTGTGGAGGGTGTGTGTGGTTGGTGTCAGGTGGTGGAGTGTCGTGTCGTGTGTGTGTTGTGTGTTCGCTCCGTCGTGTGATGTGAGTTAAGATTTATTCATATATTTTGGTCTTCTATTTTCTTATATATATATATACCATAAGCAGAGAATGGTCGGCGGCAGTAGGCCCCCTGAGGGAGTAGCGCCGCCATAACAGATTGGGGTGTTATTCACAAATAAGAAGTGTACTTACCAAAAGTGAAGTTGTAATAAATTATAAAAAGTAGCATATATTCAAGAGAATAAGTGTGGTAAAATGATGACCAAAAGCGGAAATTGGAGAATAGAATAATGGAAGAGGTCTCGAGCGCGGAAAGGGCGAGGTGCATGAGAGTCATCGTACAGCGAGCATCGTCCAGCAAGCATCGTATAGCAGGCATCTGGATGGAATGTCCTCTGAATGTAATGTACAATCACCTGTTTGTGGTTAAGGGAAAGTTTTTGAGTGATAGAGCCGGCTACAGATCACTGGTAAGCTGGCTGAACATACCCTGCTCCAGAGGTGAATATCATGCTCACAACACCTAGCCTAGTAGTAGGAATAAAATTTGTAAGGAGCAAAGAATAGGTACGGAGGGAGTAAGTTTCAGGGCCAATAGGGACTGACAACAGTTCTAAGAATAAGGTTTTAAGGACACAAAGGGACAGTGCTAATCTGAGAAGAAGTATTGGGTACACTGTAGTAACAAGGTTATGTAGTAAAAGTGGGTGAAAGAAAGACTCGTTAAACACGCTAGTATTATAATTATTAGAATTACTCTCAGTGATTAATGGTATTTTATTCGTATTATGGCTCATACATAAAGGTGATGTGTATTTCTGGGACTATAATCAACTACGTGTCAAACACACACACGCACAACATCACACAACACACAACAACACAACACACACACACACACGACACACACACAACACACACACAACACACACTGCGGGGCCAGGAGCTGAGTCTCGACCCCTGAAACCACAACTGAGGTGAGTGCACACCCCCCCAAACACACTCCCACACAGCTGACCTATGAATTTGACCCGTCCCGCCACCCCCTTCTCTCCCTCCTCTCCCACACAGGCCTTTTCCCTCCACCCTCCTCTCTAGCCTTCATTCACCTTCCTCTAATCTGTCTTCTCCTCTCTCCCGACCTTCCCTCGCGTTTCTCTTCTCTCATAGCCTTTTTTCCATCCCCCTCTCCCCCTCTTTCTCTCTCTCTCCCATTGCCCATATCCCTACACTCCTCTCTCTTCTCTCTCTCTATAGGATTCTCTCTCCCTCTACCCTTTCTCTCCCCTCTCTCGTGTTTGTCTATTCTCTCCCCCTAGGTTTTATCCCTCACCTCAATACTCCTCTCTCTCTCCCTCTTTCTACCTTTCTCCTCTCCCTCTTCTAGCCTTCTCCCTCTTATTTTCTCTCCTCTCCTCTAGTCTTATCCTCCCCCCCTCACACACCCTTGAAAAACACAAACATTCTCTCTGTGGTAAATACATAAAGCTTCTTTCTGTGGTAATAAAAAAAAATGGGGTGTTCCTGAGGCGAACCAGGGGGGAAAGATTGTGAGTTGAGCTCCAAAAAAGGGAGGAAAGAGTGGGGAAGGAAGATGGAACAGCTTGGCAAAGATTAAGGAGGAGCGGATAGCTGAAGAGTGCATGAGTGGGAGCTACAGGTCATAGCTCGGGAGCTAGGATACAGTGCTTAGAAGAGAAACTGAAAACCTAAAACAGAATAGGGTGACCAATGACAATTCAGATGCTACATCAGGAAATTTTGTCAGGCACAGACAAGGGGACGGGAAGAAACAAAGGAGATATGCCCACGTGAAGGCCCTATCAGGGCCCCTGTGGGGCCAGGGAAAAGACGAGGAGCATTCTAAAAATCAAATGACAGGCCCGAAGACAATGAAGGTATGTTATATGCAGAGACTCTAACAGCCAACTGCAGTAGCAAGGAACAGCTGATCATGAAAGACAGTTCATGAGAATAGAAGTTTTCAGATAGGACAGGGACTGAAGGCAAGAACATTTCAATGGAAGGAATAAAAACGCCTCAGAGGTTTGGGAAATGGAGACTCAGTGGGGGGAGGAAATTGTGAGGTCGTTTTTTTCTACAGGCTCAAGAAGCCAAGGGGACACTTCAAAGACATTTAAAAAAAGAGGAGGAAAAAATGATTGAAGGCATCATGAAAACAATAGGTGAGGGCGATATGACCTAGGTGACAATTTTTGGAGAAAATTGGGTGGTTTGCGAGTGGGGAAGGATACGGCCTGTCAAAGTAATTTTTTAAGGAAGAATCAGTTCGAAAAACCCGGATCCTGCAAGAGAAAGCAAGAAATTGGGGACAAACAGGGGTACCAGAGAGTATACCTCGATCGCAACAAAACACAAGAAGAAAGGCTACATGAAAGAGAGGATACAGAGATGCAAGAGGAACGAGAGGCAATGATGTGA
>NW_026471646.1:0-13426 GCF_026875155.1 Cherax quadricarinatus | reverse complement strand
GTTCCTCCCCTACTTTCTGTATTAAACTAAAGGGGAAGCCCTAAGTGTAGGCAAAAACGTTTCGGAAAAAAGTTTTTAAAAACTGTTGCTTATGGGGTTTTACCTAACAACCTGTGGGGTTATTTTTATCCCATTTTGATTTTTCGATCTCCCTTTGGGGGGGGGGTTTACGCGGGGTTATTTATAGTCAGGTTCAGAATGTTGAGGTCAGGGGGGGAAAATTTGTTTGCATCTCAGGGATTTTAACCGGTGGGGTTTTTGGGAGTCTAAAATTTTTGGGGAGCTTGGAAGGGAGATTGGATAATTTTTGGAGCAGACCTTTTTGTTATTTTCTTCCTTTTCCTATGTCTTATGTGGGATAGGGGAATGAAAAAAGGGTTTTTTGGGCCCAAGTGGTTAGCTATGTTATAAAAAGCCATTGTTCTGGTTGAAGTTTTTCGGATATGAGAAATAACGGGGTTTCCCAAGGATTCTTCGGTATTGAGTGTTGTCTTTTTGGGGGCGATAAGTCTTGGTTTTTGTAGTTTTTTAAAAGGGTTTTTGTGTTTTCGGGGGTTGTACCAGGAAATTCCCTTTGTATCGTCGTCCTGCTTGCCCCATTGGTTTTCTAAAAAATACGTGTTTGGGAGGCCCCTTTGGGATTTTTTCCCGGGGCCCACGTAAAATTTTGGGCTGCAATCTTCCCAAAGGGGTTTATGTATACCCCCTGCAGAGGTTGTAACATAACCATAGTTTTGGGGGAAGGGTCTTTTTTACATCACTTTCCCTTTGGGGAAAAACCCTGTTTACCTTTCTTTTCTTCATGCGTTTTATGACCCCTTCCCGGGTTTTAAGGGGTTTAAAAAATTCCCCTGCCCAGTAAAGTGCGGGGGAAAATTGTTGTGAGGGCTGGAAGCTGCCCCGTCAGTGGACGGACACTGTCAGTCATGAGGGGCCCTGTCAGTGATGTACCCCTCGAGGATGGACACTCAGTGATGGACATCAGTGAGGGGACACTCGGGTAAAGGACGCTGTCAGTGATGGACCCTTTTTCAGTAAGTGAGGACGCGGGTTTCAGTAAATGGACACTCGGTGATGGACGTTTGTCATTTCAGTGATGGAAACAAAGTGAAAAAACGTTTGAAGTCAGAAAAAAGGAACTTGGCAGCAAAATGGGGGCGAGACATATTTTTGTGGAAACCCGCTTCGCCTTTCGGGGTTTGCCCAAAAGCTCCTGGTGGGGCAAAAACGTTGCCACAGAAAAAATGTAAATTTTGTTGAAACTTGTCCTTTTACCCAACAAAATTGTGGGGGGTTTCCATTTATTCCCTTCTCTAGCAGACATTGTTCAGTGGTACTGAGAGATGTACACTTCTGGGGATATAACCGAGAAGGTATATACACCTTGGGTTTTTTTAAATTTCCAAACAAAAAAACAAGCCTTTTTACACCCAAGACACTCCTGTGTTGGGACTTGATTTTTTAAAACCTCTCAGTGTTTTTACAATCAAAAAAAACCATGTGTATAAATTTTCAGATTTTACCCCTCGAGGGCATATACACTGGTATTTTAAATATCTAACCATAAATATCCGTGGGTAATTAAAGTTTTGGCTCACTTGGTATGTGCCCTTTAAAACGACCCTTCTTTGGGTTATCCAGTGTTCTTCGTTTTTTAAAACGTTTTTTTAATTGTTCTTTTTATTGCTGATTATTTTTCGTTTTCTTAATTTTTTTTGATTTTTTTTGGGGGAAACCCCCCGAGAGGGGGTTTGAGAGGGACGAAGGGGGGAGACCCACCACCAGGAGAGCCAAAAACCAGCAGTAAACCTGTTTGGTTCGGGAACCGCCCCGTTGTGTCCCCCTTTTGGGGGAAAGGGAAAACCAGGCTTTTGGTCGTTTTTTCTTAGTGCTATTGACCTGGGTGAAATTTTGGAGTTTTTGTGTTACTAAACCTTTGTTATCGATACTGCCCCTTGTTTGCTTTTTACTAAACTGTTAGTGCTAGTGCCTTTTGGGTGCTATAAACCTGTTGGTAAAATGATCTGGGGGGTTCTTTTGCCCTTCCTTAGTGTTCCTAAATTTTTAGCGCTACTGGTTGTTACTGTACTGAACCGGGGGGCGTGATACTCCCCCTGTGGAGGGCAAACCGGCTTGTTAGTGATACTGACCTGTGAGTGTATGATCTGTGGGTGCGTACTAGCTTTTTTATTGTTAATGACTTGCTAGTTTTATTCACTTGTTAGTGCAAAAGGGTTTTTTGGCCCTACTGGTTTTTTAGGGGATACTAAATTTGGGTGAAATCGTTTTTTTTTATGTTGTGAAAATCGTCATTGTACGGGGTTTTTTCACTGAGTTTGCCACTGTGTTGTTATTTGCCTTTGGGTGTTAGTGTTATGGGTTGTTAGTACTACTGTTGTGCTACCGTGTTAGTGCTACTGTTGTTGGTGCTACTGGGTTGTTAGTGCTACTGGGTTGTTGGTGCTACAGGGTTAGTGCTACTGGGTTGTTAGTGCTACAGGGTTAGTGCTACTGGGTTGTTAGTGCTACGCTGTTAGTGCTACTGTGTTGTTGGTGCCACTGTGTTAGTGCTACTGTTAGTGCCACTGTGTTAGTGCCACTGTTAGTGTTACTGTTAGTGCTACTGTGTTAT
Organism: Cherax quadricarinatus; assembly: GCF_026875155.1. Taxonomy (NCBI): domain Eukaryota; kingdom Metazoa; phylum Arthropoda; class Malacostraca; order Decapoda; family Parastacidae; genus Cherax; species Cherax quadricarinatus. The sequence continues at coordinate 10,794 of NW_026471646.1, read as the reverse complement.
TGCCACTGTTAGTGCTGTGTTAGTGCCACTGTTAGTGCTACTGTGTTGTTAGTGCTACTGGGTTGTTGGTGCTACTGGGTTGTTGGTGCTACTGGGTTGTTAGTGCTACTGTATTGTTAGCGCTACTGTTGTTAGTGCTACTGGGTTGTTGGTGCTACAGGGTTAGTGCTACTGGGTTGTTAGTGCTACAGGGTTAGTGCTACTGGGTTGTTAGTGCTACGCTGTTAGTGCTACTGTGTTAGTGCTACTGTGTTGTTAGTGCCACTGTGTAAGTGCTACTGTTAGTGCTACTGGGTTGTTAGCGCCACTGTGTTAGTGCCACTGTTAGTGCTACTCTGTTATTGCAACTGTTAGTGCTGTGTTAGTGCTACTGTGTTAGTGCTATTAGTGCTGTGTTAATGCCACTGTGTTAGTGCTACTGGGTGGTTACTGCTACTGTGTGAGTGCAACTGGGTTGTTTGTGCCACTGTGTTAGTGCTACTGTGTTAGTGCTGTGTTACTGCCACTGTGTGCTACTGTGTTAGTGCTACTGGGTTGTTAGTGCTATTAGGTTCGTGCTACTGGGTTGTTAGTGCTATTCGGTTGTTGGTGCTACTGGGTTGTTAGTGCTACTGGGTTAGTGCTACTGGGTTGCTAGTGCTACTGGGTTGTTAGTGCTACTGGGTTGCTTGTGCTACTGGGTTGTTAGTGCTACTGGGTTGCTAGTGCTACTGGGTTGTTAGTCCTACTGGGTTGTTAGTGCTACTGGGTTGCTAGTGCTACTGGGTTAGTGCTACTGGGTTAGTGCTACTGGGTTGCTAGTGCTACTGGGTTGCTAGTGCTACTGGGTTAGTGCTACTGGGTTGCTAGTGCTACTGGGTTGTTAGTGCTACTGGGTTGCTAGTGCTACTGGGTTGTTAGTGCTACTGGGTTGCTAGTGCTACTGGGTTGTTAGTGCTACTGGGTTGTTAGTGCTACTGGGTTGCTAGTGATTACTGGGTTGTTAGTGCTACTGGGTTGCTTAGTGCTACTGGGTTCGTTAGTGCTACTGGGTTGTTAGTGCTACTGGGTTGTTAGTGCTACTGGGTTAGTGCTACTGGGTTGCTAGTGCTACTGGGTTGTTTTTAGTGCTACTGGGTTGCTAGTGCTACTGGGTTGCTAGTGCTACTGGGTTGTTAGTGCTACTGGGTTGTTAGTGCTACTGGTGTTAGTGCTACTGGGTTGTTAGAATGCTACTGGCGTTGCTAGTGCTACTGGGTTGTTAGTGCTACTGGGTTGTTAGTGCTACTGGGTTGTTAGTGCTACTGGGTTGCTAGTTGCTACTGGGTTAGTGCTTACTGGGTTGTTAGTGCTACTGGGTTGTTAGTGCTACTGGGTTGCTAGTGCTACTGGGTTATTGCAACTGGGTTGCTAGTGCTACTGGGTTGTTAGTGCTACTGGGTTGCTAGTGCTACTGGGTTGCTAGTGCTACTGGGTTGTTAGTGCTACTGGGTTGCTAGTGCTACTGGGTTGCTAGTGCTACTGGGTTGCTTAGTGCTACTGGGTTGCTAGTGCTACTGGGTCTATTGTGCTACTTGGTTGTTAGTGCTACTGGGTTGCTAGTGCTACTGGGTTAGATGCTACTGGTAAATGCTACTGGGTTGTTAGTGCTACTGGGTTGCTAGTTGCTACTGGGTTTATTGCTACTGGGTTGCTAGTGCTACTGGGTTAGTGCTACTGGGTTGCTAGTGCTCTGGGTGTTAGTGCTACTGGGTTATTAGTGCTACTGGGTTGTTAGTGCTACTGGGTTGCTAGTGCTACTGGGTTGCTAGGCTACTGGGTTAGTGCTACTGGTTGTTAGTGCTACTGGGTTGTTAGTGCTACTGGGTTGCTTAGTGCTACTGGGTTGTTTATTGCTACTGGGTTGTAGTGTGCTACTGGGTTGTTAGTGTCTACTGGTTGTTAGTGCTACTGGGTTGTTAGTGTCTACTGGGTTGTTAGTGCTACTGGGGTTAGTGCTACTGGGTTGCTAGTGCTACTGGGTTGCTAGTGCTACTGGGTTGCTAGTGCTACTGGGTTGTTAGTGCTACTGGGTTGTTAGTGCTACTGGGTTGCTAGTGCTACTGGGTTAGTGTACTGGGTTGCTAGTGCTACTGAGTTGCTAGTGCTACTGGGTTGTTAGTGCTACTGGGTTGCTAGTGCTACTGGGTTGTTAGTGCTACTGGGTTGTTAGTGCTACTGGGTTGCTAGTGCTACTGGGTTGTTAGTGCTACTGGGTTGCTAGTGCTACTGGGTAGGTGCTACTGGGTTGCTAGTGCTACTGGGTTGTTAGTGCTACTGGGTTGTTAGTGCTACTGGGTTGCTAGTGCTACTGGGTTGTTAGTGCTACTGGGTTAGTGCTACTGGGTTGCTAGTGCTACTGGGTTAGTGCTACTGGGTTGTTAGTGCTACTGGGTTGCTAGTGCTACTGGGTTGCTAGTGCTACTGGGTTGTTAGTGCTACTGGGTTGTTAGTGCTACTGGGTTGCTAGTGCTACTGGGTTGTTAGTGCTACTGGGTTGCTAGTGCTACTGGGTTGTTAGTGCTACTGGGTTGTTAGTGCTACTGGGTTGTTAGTGCTACTGGGTTGTTAGTGCTACTGGGTTGCTAGTGCTACTGGGTTGCTAGTGCTACTGGGTTGTTAGTGCTACTGGGTTGCTAGTGCTACTGAGTTGCTAGTGCTACTGGGTTGTTAGTGCTACTGGGTTGCTAGTGCTACTGGGTTGTTAGTGCTACTGGGTTGTTAGTGCTGGGTTGCTAGTGCTACTGGGTTGTTAGTGCTACTGGGTTGCTAGTGCTACTGGGTTGTTAGTGCTACTGGGTTGCTAGTGCTACTGGGTTAGTGCTACTGGGTTGTTAGTGCTACTGGGTTGTTAGTGCTACTGGGTTGCTAGTGCTACTGGGTTGCTAGTGCTACTGGGTTATTAGTGCTACTGGGTTGCTAGTGCTACTGGGTTATTAGTGCTACTGGGTTGCTAGTGCTACTGGGTTGTTAGTGCTACTGGGTTGTTAGTGCTACTGGGTTGCTAGTGCTACTGGGTTGTTAGTGCTACTGGGTTGCTAGTGCTACTGGGTTGTTAGTGCTACTGGGTTGCTAGTGCTACTGGGTTGTTAGTGCTACTGGGTTGTTAGTGCTACTGGGTTGCTAGTGCTACTGGGTTGTTTAGTGCTACTGGGGTTGCTAGTGCTTACTGGGTTGTTAGTGGCTACTGGGTTGCTATGTGCTACTGGGTTGCTAGTGCTACTGGGTTGCTAGTGCTACTGGGTTGTTAGTGCTACTGGGTTGCTAGTGCTACTGGGTGTTAGTTGCTACTGGGTTTGTTAGTGCTACTGGGTTGCTAGTGCTACTGGGTTATTGCAACTGGGTTGCTAGTGCTACTGGGTTGTTAGTGCTACTGGGTTGCTAGTGCTACTGGGTTGCTAGTGCTACTGGGTTGTTGTGCTACTGGGTTGTTAGTGCTACTGGGTTGCTAGTGCTACTGGTTGTTGTTAGTGCTACTGGGTTGTAGTTGCTACTTGGTTGTTGTTAGTGCTACTGGGTTGCTAGTGCTACTGGGTTAGTGCTACTGGGTTGTTAGTGCTACTGGATTGTTAGTGCTACTGGGTTGCTAGTGCTACTGGGTTATTGCTACTGGGTTGCTAGTGCTACTGGGTTAGTGCTACTGGGTTGCTAGTGCTACTGGGTTGTTAGTGCTACTGGGTTGTTAGTGCTACTGGGTTGTTAGTGCTACTGGGTTGCTAGTGCTACTGGGTTGCTAGTGCTACTGGGTTGCTAGTGCTACTGGGTAGGTGCTACTGGGTTGCTAGTGCTACTGGGTTGTTAGTGCTACTGGGTTGCTAGTGCTACTGGGTTGTTAGTGCTACTGGGTTGTTAGTGCTACTGGGTTGCTAGTGCTACTGGGTTGTTAGTGCTACTGGGTTGTTAGTGCTACTGGGTTGCTAGTGCTACTGGGTTGTAGTGCTACTGGGTTGCTAGTGCTACTGGGTTGCTAGTGCTACTGGGTTGCTAGTGCTACTGGGTTGTTAGTGCTACTGGGTTGTTAGTGCTACTGGGTTGTTAGTGCTACTGGGTTGCTAGTGCTACTGGGTTGTTAGTGCTACTGGGTTGTTAGTGCTACTGGGTTAGTGCTACTGGGTTGCTAGTGCTACTGGGTTGCTAGTGCTACTGGGTTGTTAGTGCTACTGGGTTGCTAGTGCTACTGGGTTGCTAGTGCTACTGGGTTGCTAGTGCTACCGGGTTGCTAGTGCTACTGGGTTGCTAGTGCTACTGGGTTGTTAGTGCTACTGGGTTGTTAGTGCTACTGGGTTGTTTAGTGCTACTGGGTTGCTAGTGTTACTGGGTTGTTAGTGCTACTGGGTTGTTAGTGCTACTGGGTTAGTGCTACTGGGTTGCTAGTGCTACTGGGTTGTTAGTGCTACTGGGTTGTTAGTGCTACTGGGTTGCTAGTGCTACTGGGTTGCTAGTGCTACTGGGTTGCTAGTGCTACTGGGTTAGTGCTACTGGGTTGTTAGTGCTACTGGGTTGTTAGTGCTACTGGGTTGCTAGTGCTACTGGGTTATTGCTACTGGGTTGCTAGTGCTACTGGGTTGTTAGTGCTACTGGGTTGCTAGTGCTACTGGGTTGCTAGTGCTACTGGGTTGTTAGTGCTACTGGGTTGTTAGTGCTACTGGGTTGCTAGTGCTACTGGGTTATTAGTGCTACTTGGTTGTTAGTGCTACTGGGTTGCTAGTGCTACTGGGTTGCTAGTGCTACTGGGTTGCTAGTGCTACTGGGTTGCTAGTGCTACTGGGTTGCTAGTGCTACTGGGTTGTTATTGCTTACTGGGTTGCTAGTGCTACTGGGTTGTTAGTGCTACTGGGTTGCTAGTGCTACTGGGTTGTTAGTGCTACTGGGTTGTTAGTGCTACTGGGTTGCCAGTGCTACTGGGTTGTTAGTGTACTGGGTTGCTTGGTGCTACTGGGTTAGTGCTACTGGGTTGTTAGTGCTACTGGGTTGTTAGTGCTACTGGGTTGCTAGGGCTACTGGGTTAGGGCTACTGGGTTGCTAGTGCTACTGGGTTAGTGCTACTGGGTTGTTAGTGCTACTGGGTTGTTAGTGCTACTGGGTTGCTGGTGTTACTGGGTTAGTGCTACTGGGTTGCTAGTGCTACTGGGTTAGTGCTACTGGGTTGCTAGTGGTACTGGGTTAGTGCTACTGGGTTTAGTGCTACTGGGTTGCTAGTGCTACTGGGTTGTTAGAGCTACTGGGTTAGTGCTACTGGGTTAGTGCTACTGGGTTGCTAGTACTACTGGGTTGCTAGTGCTACTGGGTTGTTAGTGCTACTGGGTTAGTGCTACTGGGTTAGTGCTACTGGGTTGCTAGTGCTACTGGGTTAGTGCTGCTGGGTTGCTAGTGCTACTGGGTTAGTGCTACTGGGTTGCTAGTGCTACTGGGTTAGTGGTACTGGGTTGCTAGTGGTACTGGGTTAGTGCTACTGGGTTGTTAGTGTACTGGGTTATTGCTACTGGGTTGTTAGTGCTACTGGGTTGTTAGTGCTACTGGGTTGTTAGTGCTACTGGGTTGTTAGTGCTACTGGGTTAGTGCTACTGGCTTGCTAGTGCTACTGGGTTGTTAGTGCTACTGGGTTGTTAGTGCTACTGGGTTGCTAGTGCTACTGGGTTGTTAGTGCTACTGGGTTGCTAGTGCTACTGGGTTGCTAGTGCTACTGGGTTCTTAGTGCTACTGGGTTGCTAGTGCTACTGGGTTGCTAGTGCTACTGGGTTGCTAGTGCTACTGGGTTGTTAGTGCTACTGGGTTGTTAGTGCTACTGGGTTGCTAGTGCTACTGGGTTGTAGTGCTACTGGGTTGCTAGTGCTACTGGGTTAGTGCTACTGGGTTGCTAGTGCTACTGGGTTGTTAGTGCTACTGGGTTGCTAGTGCTACTGGGTTGCTAGTGCTACTGGGTTGTAGTGCTACTGGGTGCTAGTGCTACTGGGTTAGTGCTACTGGGTTGCTAGTGCTACTGGGTTGCTAGTGCTACTGGGTTGCTAGTGCTACTGGGTTAGTGCTACTGGGTTGTTAATGCTACTGGGTTGTTAGTGCTACTGGGTTGCTAGTGCTACTGGGTTATTGCTACTGGGTTGCTAGTGCTACTGGGTTAGTGCTACTGGGTTGCTAGTGCTACTGGGTTGTTAGTGCTACTGGGTTATTAGTGCTACTGGGTTGTTAGTGCTACTGGGTTGCTAGTGCTACTGGGTTAGTGCTACTGGGTTAGTGCTACTGGGTTGTTAGTGCTACTGGGTTGCTAGTGCTACTGGGTTGTTATTGCTACTGGGTTGCTAGTGCTACTGGGTTAGTGCTACTGGGTTGTTAGTGCTACTGGGTTGTTAGTGCTACTGGGTTGTTAGTGCTACTGGGTTGTTAGTGCTACTGGGTTGCTAGTGCTACTGGGTTGCTAGTGCTACTGGGTTGCTAGTGCTACTGGGTTGTTAGTGCTACTGGGTTGTTAGTGCTACTGGGTTGCTAGTGCTACTGGGTTAGTGCTACTGGGTTGCTAGTGCTACTGAGTTGCTAGTGCTACTGGGTTGTTAGTGCTACTGGGTTGCTAGTGCTACTGGGTTGTTAGTGCTACTGGGTTGTTAGTGCTACTGGGTTGCTAGTGCTACTGGGTTGTTAGTGCTACTGGGTTGCTAGTGCTACTGGGTAGGTGCTACTGGGTTGCTAGTGCTACTGGGTTGTTAGTGCTACTGGGTTGCTAGTGCTACTGGGTTGTTAGTGCTACTGGGTTAGTGCTACTGGGTTGCTAGTGCTACTGGGTTAGTGCTACTGGGTTGTTAGTGCTACTGGGTTGCTAGTGCTACTGGGTTGCTAGTGCTACTGGGTTGTTAGTGCTACTGGGTTGTTAGTGCTACTGGGTTGCTAGTGCTACTGGGTTACTAGTGCTACTGGGTTGTTAGTGCTACTGGGTTGCTAGTGCTACTGGGTTGTTAGTGCTACTGGGTTGCTAGTGCTACTGGGTTTGTGCTACTGGGTTGTTAGTGCTACTGGGTTGTTAGTGCTACTGGGTTGCTAGTGCTACTGGGTTGCTAGTGCTACTGGGTTGTTAGTGCTACTGGGTTGCTAGTGCTACTGAGTTGCTAGTGCTACTGGGTTGTTAGTGCTACTGGGTTGCTAGTGCTACTGGGTTGTTAGTGCTACTGGGTTGTTAGTGCTGGGTTGCTAGTGCTACTGGGTTGTTAGTGCTACTGGGTTGCTAGTGCTACTGGGTTGTTAGTGCTACTGGGTTGCTAGTGCTACTGGGTTGTTAGTGCTACTGGGTTGTTAGTGCTACTGGGTTGTTAGTGCTACTGGGTTGCTAGTGCTACTGGGTTGCTAGTGCTACTGGGTTATTAGTGCTACTGGGTTGCTAGTGCTACTGGGTTATTAGTGCTACTGGGTTGCTAGTGCTACTGGGTTGTTAGTGCTACTGGGTTGTTAGTGCTACTGGGTAGCTAGTGCTACTGGGTTGTTAGTGCTACTGGGTTGCTAGTGCTACTGAGTTGCTAGTGCTACTGGGTTGTTAGTGCTACTGGGTTGCTAGTGCTACTGGGTTGTTAGTGCTACTGGGTTGCTAGTGCTACTGGGTTGTTAGTGCTACTGGGTTGTTAGTGCTACTGGGTTGCTAGTGCTACTGGGTTGCTAGTGCTACTGGGTTGCTAGTGCTACTGGGTTGCTAGTGCTACTGGGTTGTTAGTGCTACTGGGTTGCTAGTGCTACTGGGTTGTTAGTGCTACTGGGTTGTTAGTGCTACTGGGTTGCTAGTGCTACTGGGTTATTGCAACTGGGTTGCTAGTGCTACTGGGTTGTTAGTGCTACTGGGTTGCTAGTGCTACTGGGTTGCTAGTGCTACTGGGTTGTTAGTGCTACTGGGTTGTTAGTGCTACTGGGTTGCTAGTGCTACTGGGTTGTTAGTGCTACTGGGTTGCTAGTGCTACTGGGTTGTTAGTGCTACTGGGTTGCTAGTGCTACTGGGTTAGTGCTACTGGGTTGTTAGTGCTACTGGATTGTTAGTGCTACTGGGTTGCTAGTGCTACTGGGTTATTGCTACTGGGTTGCTAGTGCTACTGGGTTAGTGCTACTGGGTTGCTAGTGCTACTGGGTTGTTAGTGCTACTGGGTTGCTAGTGCTACTGGGTTGCTAGTGCTACTGGGTTGTTAGTGCTACTGGGTTGTTAGTGCTACTGGGTTGTTAGTGCTACTGGGTTGCTAGTGCTACTGGGTTGTTAGTGCTACTGGGTTGTTAGTGCTACTGGGTTAGTGCTACTGGGTTGCTAGTGCTACTGGGTTGCTAGTGCTACTGGGTTGTTAGTGCTACTGGGTTGCTAGTGCTACTGGGTTGCTAGTGCTACTGGGTTGCTAGTGCTACTGGGTTGCTAGTGCTACTGGGTTGCTAGTGCTACTGGGTTGCTAGTGCTACTGGGTTGTTAGTGCTACTGGGTTGTTAGTGCTACTGGGTTGTTAGTGCTACTGGGTTGCTAGTGTTACTGGGTTGTTAGTGCTACTGGGTTGTTAGTGCTACTGGGTTAGTGCTACTGGGTTGCTAGTGCTACTGGGTTGTTAGTGCTACTGGGTTGTTAGTGCTACTGGGTTGCTAGTGCTACTGGGTTGCTAGTGCTACTGGGTTGCTAGTGCTACTGGGTTAGTGCTACTGGGTTAGTGCTACTGGGTTGTTAGTGCTACTGGGTTGTTAGTGCTACTGGGTTGCTAGTGCTACTGGGTTATTGCTACTGGGTTGCTAGTGCTACTGGGTTGCTAGTGCTACTGGGTTGCTAGTGCTACTGGGTTGCTAGTGCTACTGGGTTGCTAGTGCTACTGGGTTGTTAGTGCTACTGGGTTGTTAGTGCTACTGGGTTGCTAGTGCTACTGGGTTATTAGTGCTACTTGGTTGTTAGTGCTACTGGGTTGCTAGTGCTACTGGGTTGCTAGTGCTACTGGGTTGCTAGTGCTACTGGGTTGCTAGTGCTACTGGGTTGTTATTGCTACTGGGTTGCTAGTGCTACTGGGTTGTTAGTGCTACTGGGTTGCTAGTGCTACTGGGTTGTTAGTGCTACTGGGTTGTTAGTGCTACTGGGTTGCCAGTGCTACTGGGTTGTTAGTGCTACTGGGTTGCTTGTGCTACTGGGTTAGTGCTACTGGGTTGTTAGTGCTACTGGGTTGTTAGTGCTACTGGGTTGCTAGGGCTACTGGGTTAGGGCTACTGGGTTGCTAGTGCTACTGGGTTAGTGCTACTGGGTTGTTAGTGCTACTGGGTTGTTAGTGCTACTGGGTTGCTGGTGTTACTGGGTTAGTGCTACTGGGTTGCTAGTGCTACTGGGTTAGTGCTACTGGGTTGCTAGTGGTACTGGGTTAGTGCTACTGGGTTGTTAGTGCTACTGGGTTGCTAGTGCTACTGGGTTGTTAGTGCTACTGGGTTAGTGCTACTGGGTTAGTGCTACTGGGTTGCTAGTACTACTGGGTTGCTAGTGCTACTGGGTTGTTAGTGCTACTGGGTTAGTGCTACTGGGTTAGTGCTACTGGGTTGCTAGTGCTACTGGGTTAGTGCTGCTGGGTTGCTAGTGCTACTGGGTTAGTGCTACTGGGTTGCTAGTGCTACTGGGTTAGTGGTACTGGGTTGCTAGTGGTACTGGGTTAGTGCTACTGGGTTGTTAGTGCTACTGGGTTATTGCTACTGGGTTGTTAGTGCTACTGGGTTGTTAGTGCTACTGGGTTGTTAGTGCTACTGGGTTGTTAGTGCTACTGGGTTGTTAGTGCTACTGGGTTAGTGCTACTGGCTTGCTAGTGCTACGGGGGTTGTTAGTGCTACTGGGTTGTTAGTGCTACTGGGTTGCTAGTGCTACTGGGTTGTTAGTGCTACTGGGTTGCTAGTGCTACTGGGTTGCTAGTGCTACTGGGTTCTTAGTGCTACTGGGTTGCTAGTGCTACTGGGTTGCTAGTGCTACTGGGTTGCTAGTGCTACTGGGTTGTTAGTGCTACTGGGTTGTTAGTGCTACTGGGTTGCTAGTGCTACTGGGTTGTAGTGCTACTGGGTTGCTAGTGCTACTGGGTTAGTGCTACTGGGTTGCTAGTGCTACTGGGTTGTTAGTGCTACTGGGTTGCTAGTGCTACTGGGTTGCTAGTGCTACTGGGTTGTAGTGCTACTGGGTTGCTAGTGCTACTGGGTTAGTGCTACTGGGTTGCTAGTGCTACTGGGTTGCTAGTGCTACTGGGTTGCTAGTGCTACTGGGTTGCTAGTGCTACTGGGTTGCTAGTGCTACTGGGTTAGTGCTACTGGGTTGTTTAGTGCTACTGGGTTGCTAGTGCTACTGGGTTGCTAGTGCTACTGGGTTGTTAGTGCTACTGGGTTGTTAGTGCTACTGGGTTGCTAGTGCTACTGGGTTGTTAGTGCTAGATAAGGGACAATTCCAAAATTTTTGCTTATATCAATACTCCAGTTTAGAGTGATATCGATATTTTTCTTTACATTATATATATTGAAAATTTTGGTAACCAAGTTCACTATATCAGGAAATGGTTATTACACAATTTGTATTAACCCAGTGAAGTTAAGTATTAAATAACGTAATTTTTCATTAAGATAACAGTATTATTGTAGCCCCCATCCCGCCCCCCATCCCGCCCCCCATCCCGCCCCCTATCCCGCCCCCCATCCCGCCCCCTGAAGCTGGACAGAGAAAAATATATATATATAAAATATCTGACTCTATCTACATATTTAATAATCTGATGATGGCATAGAGATTAGGAAAAAAAAATCGGGATAATTTTATTTTTGAAAATGAAG
>NW_026471645.1:0-12192 GCF_026875155.1 Cherax quadricarinatus | reverse complement strand
AAACATGCACTTACACAGAGATGATAGCTGCAAACACTGCACTTAACACAGAGATGAGAGCTGCAAACACTGCACTTAACACAGAGATGATAGCTGCAAGCACTGCCTTAACAAGAGATGATAGCTGCAAACACTGCACTTAACACAGAGATGATAGCTGCAACATTTGCACTTAACACAGAGATGATAGTGCAAACACTGCACTTAACACGAGATGATAGCTGCAAACACTGCACTTAACACAGAGATGATAGCTGAAAAACACTACACTTAACACAGAGATGATAACTGCAAACACTGCACTTAACACAGAGATGATAGCTGCAAACACTGCATTTAAAACACAGAGATGATAGAAAACACTGCACTTAACACAGAGATGATAGCTGCAAACACTGCACTTAACACAGATGATAGCTGCAAACACTGCACTTAACACAGAGATGATAGCTGCAAACACTGCACTTAACACAGAGATGATAGCTGCAAACACTGCACTTAACACAGAGATGATAGCTGCAAACACTACACTTAACACAGAGATGATAGCTGCAAACACTGCACTTAACACAGAGATGATAGCTGCAAACACTGCACTTAACACAGAGATGATAGCTGCAAACACTGCACTTAACACAGAGATGATAGCTGCAAAACACTACACTTAACACAGAGATGATAGCTGCAAACACTGCACTTAACACAGAGATGATAGCTGCAAACACTGCACTTAACACACAGATGATAGCTGCAAACACTGCACTTAACACAGAGATGATAGCTGCAAACACCACTTAACACAGAGATGATAGCTGCAAACACTGCACTTAACACAGATGATAGCTGCAAACACTACACTTAACACAGAGATGATAGCTGCAAACACTGCACTTAACACAGAGATGATAGCTGCAAACACTGCACTTAACACAGAGATGATAGCTGCAAATACTGCACTTAACACAGAGATGATAGCTGCAAACACTGCACTTAACACAGAGATGATAGCTGCAAACACTGCATTTAACACAGAGATGATAGCTGCAAACACTACACTTAACACAGAGATGATAGCTGCAAACACTGCACTTAACACAGAGATGATAGCTGCAAACACTGCACTTAACACAGAGATGATAGCTGCAAACACTACACTTAACACAGAGATGATAGCTGCAAACACTACACTTAACACAGAGATGATAGCTGCAAACACTACACTTAACACAGAAATGATAGCTGCAAACACTGCACTTAACACAGAGATGATAGCTGCAAACACTACACTTAACACAGAAATGATAGCTGCAAACACTGCACTTAACACAGAGATGATAGCTGCAAATACTGCACTTAACACAGAGATGATAGCTGCAAATACTGCACTTAACACAGAGATGATAGCTGCAAACACTGCACTTAACACAGAGATGATAGCTGCAAACACTGCATTTAACACAGAGATGACAGCTGCAAACACTACACTTAACACAGAGATGATAGCTGCAAACACTGCACTTAACACAGAGATGATAGCTGCAAACACTGCACTTAACACAGAGATGATAGCTGCAAACACTACACTTAACACAGAGATGATAGCTGCAAACACTACACTTAACACAGAGATGATAGCTGCAAACACTACACTTAACACAGAAATGATAGCTGCAAACACTGCACTTAACACAGAGATGATAGCTGCAAACACTACACTTAACACAGAAATGATAGCTGCAAACACTGCACTTAACACAAAGATGATAGCTGCAAACACTACACTTAACACAGAGATGATAGCTGCAAACACTACACTTAACACAGAGATGATAGCTGCAAACACTACACTTAACACAGAGATGATAGCTGCAAACACTACACTTAACACAGAAATGATAGCTGCAAACACTGCACTTAACACAGAGATGATAGCTGCAAACACTACACTTAACACAGAAATGATAGCTGCAAACACTGCACTTAACACAAAGATGATAGCTGCAAACACTACACTTAACACAGAGATGATAGCTGCCATCCTCTCTCTCCACATCAGTGTGGCACCACACCTGCCATCCTCTCTGACTACACCAGTGTGGCACCACACCTGCCATCCTCTCTGACTACCCCAGTGTGGCACCACACCTGCCATCCTCTCTGACTACACCAGTGTGGCACCACACCTGCCATCCTCTCTGACTACCCCAGTGTGGCACCACACCTGCCATCCTCTCTGACTACACCAGTGTGGCAACCACACCTGCCATCCTCTCTGACTACACCAGTGTGGCACCACACCTGCCATCCTCTCTGACTACACCAGTGTGGCACCACACCTGCCATCCTCTCTGACTACACCAGTGTGGCACCACACCTGCCATCCTCTCTGACTACCCCAGTGTGGCACCACACCTGCCATCCTCTCTGACTACCCCAGTGTGGCACCACACCTGCCATCCTCTCTGACTACACCAGTGTGGCACCACACCTGCCATCCTCTCTGACTACACCAGTGTGGCACCACACCTGCCATACTCTGACCACACCAGTGTGACGCCACACCTGCCATCCTCTCTCACTGCACCAGTGTGGCACCATACCTGCCATCCTCTGACCACACCAGTGTGGCGCCACACCTGCCATCCTCTCTCACTGCACCAGTGTGGCACCATACCTGCCATCCTCTGACCACACCAGTGTGGCACCATACCTGCCATCCTCTGACCACACCAGTGTGACGCCACACCTGCCATCCTCTCTCACTGCACCAGTGTGGCACCATACCTGCCATCCTCTGACCACACCAGTGTGGCGCCACACCTGCCATCCTCTCTCGCCGCACCAGTGTTGCACCATACCTGCCATCCTCTGACCACACCAGTGTGGCGCCACACCTGCCATCCTCTCTCACCACACCAGTGTGGCACCACACCTGCCATCCTCTCTCGCCGCACCAGTGTGGCACCACACCTGCCATCCTCTCTCACCACACCAGTGTGGCGCCACACCTGCCATCCTCTCTCACTGCACCAGTGGCACCACACCTGCCATCCTCTCTCGCCGCACCAGTGTTGCACCATACCTGCCATCCTCTCTCACCACACCAGTGTGGCGCCACACCTGCCATCCTCTCTCACTGCACCAGTGTGGCGCCACACCTGCCATCCTCTCTCACTGCACCAGTGTGGCACCACACCTGCCATCCTCTCTCGCCGCACCAGTGTGGCACCACACCTGCCATCCTCTCTCACCACACCAGTGTGGCGCCACACCTGCCATCCTCTCTCACTGCACCAGTGGCACCACACCTGCCATCCTCTCTCGCCGCACCAGTGTTGCACCATACCTGCCATCCTCTCACCACACCAGTGTGGCGCCACACCTGCCATCCTCTCTCACTGCACCAGTGGCACCACACCTGCCATCCTCTCTCGCCGCACCAGTGTTGCACCATACCTGCCATCCTCTCACCACACCAGTGTGGCACCACACCTGCCATCCTCTCTCACTGCATCAGTGTGGCACCACACCTGCATCAGTATGGCACCTGCCATTCTCTCTCACTGCACCAGTGTCGCACCACACCTGCCATCCTCTCACCCCACCAGCGTGGTGCCACACCTGCCATCCTCTCACCACAGCAGTGTGGTGCCACACCTGCCATTCTCTCTCACCACACCAGTGTGGTGCCACACCTGCCATCCTCTCTGACCACACCAGTGTGGCGTCACACCTGCCATCCTCTCTCGCCGCACCAGTATGGCGCTACACCTGCCATCCTCTCACCGCACCATTGTGGCACCACACCTGCCATCCTCTCACCCCACCAGCGTGGTGCCACACCTGCCATCCTCTCACCACACCAGTGTGGTGCCACACCTGCCATTCTCTCTCACCACACCAGTGTGGTGCCACACCTGCCATCCTCTCTGACCACACCAGTGTGGCGTCACACCTGCCATCCTCTCTCGCCGCACCAGTATGGCGCTACACCTGCCATCCTCTCACCGCACCATTGTGGCACCACACCTGCCATCCTCTTGCCGCACCAGTTTGGCGCCACACCTGCCATCCTCTCTCACCACACCAGTGTGGCGCGCCGCACCCTTTGGGAACCACTGCGACCTAGACTTTACATTTGGCGATGTGGAAAGGTTCAGTCTGAGACTACGACCTAACAGAGGTTCAGACGTGTGTGCACAACGGCCTGGTACAAATATACAATATCAGTTATTAGGACGAATTATATAAATTCAGTTTGAACAAGAAACATTGGGACAAAATAAATCGTGACCGGAATGCAATACGCTGGTAAGACTATATAACCACCACGGATTTAAATCAGTTCCTCGGGAAGATAAACTTACTGACACTGGAAGTGTATGTCAGACACATCCGTCGTCTTCCCCGGCAGAGGTGAAGACAACTGATAACACATCTCAAAGGCAGCAGACTTTCTGAAGCAGGAATCCCTGGTTAAGGAAACGAAGATCATCGAACATAAACTGATGGCATCATATAGAATAAGGAGAGAGAGAGAGAGAGAGAGAGAGAGAGAGGAAACAAAGAGTTATAAATTATATCAGAAGAAATCCAAAATATTTCTTATGCAAAATCTGGAGCGAAGACTTCATTCCGTATATCGAAGGAAGATAGATGACAAGGAAATGCATGAAATACTGAAGCCACAGTATGACTGTGGTCAGTGAACCGCTTATCGTCCTTTAGATTTGGAGACGTTAACGATTTTTTTATAAGTGAGATTCAAAATACCACCGACATCTACACAGTCTGATGTAACCCTTTCTCCAGTCGACTTTGAAGCCATCGGCAGCATGGCGCATTCTGCTCCAGGCTCAAGCTCGATGAATCCCATATTCATCAAAATATATAAGAAATTCCTATCTGAGACCGGTATTCTATGGATAAGGAGCCTGAACACATGTGTCATCCCACAGTCATTTAAAACTACTGGTATTGCCCCACTTCACAAAGGTGGCGGTAAAGTCACCTTTGTGCTAATTGTGCTAACTTCACATATCAAAATCTTTGAAGGAGTCTTGAGAAGCAAGACTGCCAATCACTTGGAATCGTACCAATTGCACAAACCAGTGGAACATGAGTTTAGAACAGGTCGCTTCTGCCTATCACATTTGCTTGCTCATTAAAACATGATCTTGGATGCACTGGAACACAAGCTAAATGCCAATATAAGTGTACACTGATTCTGCAAAAGCCTTCGACATGTGTGACCATGGTGTGATTACGTTTAAAGGATATAATTGGAAAAGTGGGCAGATACATATGTAAATTTAATAGAACCCAGAGAGTAGTAAACAGAGTGAAGTCGGAGATTGCCATAGTGAAAAAACTGTTCCTCAAGGCAAATTACCCCCCCCCCCACCTCTGTTTATTATTCATATATCTAAGATATATCTTAACACCATAACATCGTTGCTGATGACACCAGAATCTCTATGACAATAGGATGTGTCGAAAACAGCAATTCTTTAGGCGGATATAAAGTCTTTCAGTGGGCCTCAGACAATGTGAGGTTCATTGAGGACAAGTTTCAGTTGCTCCACTCTGGAAGAATGGGGAAAATAAAAATAAAACTGTGTACAAAACAAACTCAGACCCTTCAACAGAGCGATAGTTTCATGCGCGAGACTTGGGAGTGATTATGTCAAGATCTCACATTGAAAGATCACAACAGTGTTACTGTTGCTACCGCAAGGTAAATGATAGATTGAATAACTAGAGCTTTCAAGAGATGCAGAGCCAATGACGATACCATTCAAGTCACTTGTTTTCTCCAGACTGGAATACTGCTATACTGACGGCAGGCGAGACTGCCGAGCTAGAAGACGCACTGCCCATATACACTCAGCTAAGCATATAAATTACTGGGAACGCTTGTACTCTCTTCGACTGTTTTTCCTTAGAATGTAAGTGAAAAAAGTACATCCTATAGGAGACTGGTCCCAAATCTAAACATTGAAATCACTCTGCATGAGAACCAGAGACTTGGCGGATGGTGCAGAGTACCTCTAATGAAAAGTAGGTACGCGAAGAGTGCACTAGGAGAGAACTCGTTGAGCGTCAGGGGTCCCTGACTTTTCAGCATCCTCCCTCCTTGCATGAGGGAAATTACCAACAAACCTCTGGACAAGTTCTTCAAATCAGTGCCTGACCAGCCGGGCTGTGGTTCATACGTTGGACTGCATGTGGCCAGCAGTAAGAACCTGATTGGTCAGGCTTTGATCCACCAGGATGTCTGGTGTAGTACCAGGCCCCGGGGGCGTTCACCCCTGGAAACCTCCTTCGTGTAATCATTTAAGATGTCTTGTTGGTGGTAAATGTCTATCGATCTAAGGATATAAAATGTTTTTATTCTCTTCCGTTCTTTCCTCACATCAGTCCTGAGCACCACCATCCTTCCGTCATTTCCTCACATCAGTCCTGAACACCACCATCCTTCCGTCCTTTCCTCACATCAGTCCTGAGCACCACCATCCTTCCGTCATTTCCTCACATCAGTCCTGAACACCACCATCCTTCCGTCCTTTCCTCACATCAGTCCTGAGCACCACCATTCCTTCCGTCATTTCCTCACATCAGTCCTGAGCACCACCATCCTTCCGCCACATCAGTCCTGAGCACCACCATCCTTCCGTCACATCAGTCCTGAGCACCACCATCCTTCCGCCACATCAGTCCTGAGCACCACCATCCTTCCGCCACATCAGTCCTGAGCACCACCATCCTTCCGTCACATCAGTCCTGAGCACCACCATCCTTCCGCCACATCAGTCCTGAGCACCACCATCCTTCCGTCACATCAGTCCTGAGCACCACCATCCTTCCGTCACATCAGTCCTGAGCACCACCATCCTTCCGCCACATCAGTCCTGAGCACCACCATCCTTCCGTCACATCAGTCCTGAGCACCACCATCCTTCCGCCACATCAGTCCTGAGCACCACCATCCTTCCGTCACATCAGTCCTGAGCACCACCATCCTTCCGTCACATCAGTCCTGAGCACCACCATCCTTCCGTCATTTCCTCACATCAGTCCTGAGCACCCCCATCCTTCCGCCACATCAGTCCTGAGCACCACCACCCTTTTCCGTCACATCAGTCCTGAGCACCACCATCCTTCCGCCACATCAGTCCTGAGCACCACCATCCTTCCGCCACATCAGTCCTGAGCACCACCATCCTTCCGTCACATCAGTCCTGAGCACCACCATCCTTCCGCCACATCAGTCCTGAGCACCACCACCCTTCCGTCACATCAGTCCTGAGCACCACCATCCTTCCGCCACATCAGTCCTGAGCACCACCATCCTTCCGTCACATCAGTCCTGAGCACCACCATCCTTCCGCCACATCAGTCCTGAGCACCACCATCCTTCCGCCACATCAGTCCTGAGCACCACCATCCTTCCGTCACATCAGTCCTGAGCACCACCATCCTTCCCCCACATCAGTCCTGAGCACCACCATCCTTCCGCCACATCAGTCCTGAGCACCACCATCCTTCCGTCACATCAGTCCTGAGCACCACCATCCTTCCGCCACATCAGTCCGGGAGCACCACCATCCTTCCGTCACATCATCCTGAGCACCACCATCCTTCCGCCACATCAGTCCTGAGCACCACCATCCTTCCGTCACATCAATCCTGAGCACCACCATCCTTCCTTCCATCTTCCCTTGATTTTATTTGTTACGCAGTGATAATTTCTGTAATGTAACTACCGGCCTAGTACAGGGAACAAATTATTTATTTTTTATTTATTTATTATAAATTTGTGCACACATACAGAGGTACAAAAAAATACAGATAAGAGCAGTATGCCAAAGCCACTTATACTATGCATAGCATTACGGGCTGGCTTAAAATTAACTTAAGATTAACTAAGCAATGATGAAGTCAGTGATAAAACATTAATGTAAACAGATTACTATAAAGCACAAGTGAGTATTACAAAGACAGGTCATATGAAGGATTCTGTTAGGTAGTGTATTTAAAAAATAATAAAGTTTTGATTGGGTTTTAGGTTTAACATTTATGTGATATAATTGTGAGAAACATTTAAGATATACAATTTATAAGGTTCAGTTATTCAGTATTTATTTGGTTTTGGGTGAGTAAGTGATCTTTGAGTAGAGACTTGAATTTATAAACAGGTAGTGTTTCTTTTATATTTACAGGTAATGAATTCCAGATTTTAGGGCCTTTTATGTGCATTGAGTTTTTGCATAGTGTGAGATGAACACGAGGAACATCAAAGAGTGATTTTGTGCCTTGTGTTATGGTCATGTGTTCTGTTGAGGTTGGCAAGGAGATGTTTGAGGGGAGGGTTAATATCAGAGTTAAGTGTTCTATGTATGTAATAGGTGCAGTAATAAGTATGGATGTTTTGTATGGTGAGTAGGTTTAGTGTATTGAATATTGGTGGAGTGTGCTGCCTGTAGTGAGAATTTGTTATCATTCTAACTGCAGCCTTTTGTTGGGTAATTAGTGGTCTGAGATGGTTAACTGTTGTTGAGCCCCATGCACAAATTCCATAGGTGAGATAGGGGTAAATAATAGGGGTAAATATACTCGTGGCGAAACACAAAACCTTTAAGGGTCTATACACAGGTAATCAGGTTTGATAAGAGGACTGGGACGGGGTAGCTTCAATTCCTTGGATCAAGAGCCCTTCACCGGCATCAAGGCCGCCTCCCCTCGAATGATATAAACTGGTTGAACAAGATTTACAAGTCTTAAAGTATTAGTCAATTTCTCTAATGTGGGTAATATAAGTTATGTTAGCAGATAACGTCAGTTATAACTTCAGCTGCTCGGCCGTGTTATGTGATATAAATTTATACTGTATAAATAATAATTGGGTTTACAGTAAGCATTGTTGTTTGGTGTGCAATTTAACAGAAATTGGGCATTGGTTCATATTACGAACATAGGTGCACACTATTGGCCCGCACACCTTGCCGTAGCCTGATGACCAATTAGGAACGAACAGAAAGGCAGCAGAGAGAATAAATGAATCCAGGTTTAAATTGAAAATTTAGGAAAAGTTCTGGAACATGTTTGGAACAAAAATCTGAACATCCCACGGATGTTCGATTGATGGAAGCAAAAAATGGGTAGATAGTTTACATGTCAGAAAATAAGGCAGCAAAAGAATAAATGATTGATTTCTTTCACCAAAATAAGCTAGTATTTACAGTGTATAAGCCTACGTACAGTATTTGCGCTAGTACGATGAGGCAAAAAAAACAAGTACAAGACAGGTTTGAACCGTCGACCACAGAGAAGGTTTTAATCCCGCCAAGCGCTTCACGACCTCCAACGCACTTTACACTCTGGGTGGCTTCCCTTCTGATTGGCTGGTTGAACCAAGGTACTGGTATAACGATGGGGCCCCTGATCGTTTTATACTCTTAGCAACTGGTTCACTGGTTGGGAGGCAGCCTATATGGGTATGTGATATATGTAGAATAAAACGTAACATACTCTTAGTATGCCATAGTTTATTTACGTTTGTATGCAAATTCTACAATATTTAATAGATTGTCCATTAAAAAAGTATATTTTGGGCCCCTTTTTTTTTTTGGGGGGGGGGGGGGAGACCAAAACCTTTACCGTCCCAAAAATTAAATCAAATCTACTCTGGTGTTTAACTCAAAATTTAGGTTAGGTTCCGTCCGGGTTGGGTTTCCCGGCGAGGGTGGAAACATTGGGGGTGTTTCCGTACACCGGTTTTTCTGTTGTTCACCCATCAGTAAAATAGGTACCTTGGGTTTAGTGGACTGGTGTGGGTAGCATCCTGGGACAAAACTGACCTAATTTGCGGAAATCTCAGCATAACAAGCGGACTTTCTATATAGCAGTATGTTTTCTGATGTCAACTAGATCTGTATACCTTGTACAAAGTTTCTGGTAGTAAATATATTTAATTATTATTATTATTATTATTATTATTATTATTATTATTATTATTATTATTATTATTTTATTATTAGATTGTTCTTTAGACTGCCAAATAAATATTTTCTTCCCATAAGTACAAAATACAACTGTCTCCATTGCAGTCTCCTTAATTAATATTAGAGTAATCCACATTTTCTGAAGAGCTAAAAAAATATAAATGGTTATTTTATTATAATGTTTTCGGAGATGAACAACTAAAAAACTTTTATTTTTGCTTTTAAATCTTTCAAATTATTACAGATAAAAATTTTTATGATTTTGTAAAACAAGTTTCGTACACATTTTTGTTAATTAACGTTCTGTCTTTTCGGGGGGACTTCAGCATTAGGACGACGGCTCATGAGGAAACTATAGTTTGGGCCCATAACAACCAGTACCGGACTTGACATTACCAGCATTTGTTTACCTTTAACGTCAGGACTCAGCGCCTACAATTATGAAGTACAGCTCCAGGATTACAAGTCTTCCTCAGAAACAGTTTTATCCACTTGCCATCCTCTCAAGATTAGTCACCTCCTTCCCAGTGAAACCAATTAAATATAGTTACGCAGATATTTGATAGGATAATTTATATTTCGCACCAAAACTAACAAAACCTAGCCTAACATTAATAAAAAAATACGTAATTTAAAATAACAATGTACTTAAATGTTCTAAGGACTTTCATGATCATATTGTTTTACTGGGTAAGAAGAAAATGGCACAGAGGTGAACCCCCGCCCCTCCCACAAAAAATAGAAGATTGAACATGTGAACCTGTAAACAGAACCGAATTCAGGTCAAGGTCCGTATGTGCTGAGATTTAAAGCTTGCAACACCGCTCGGGCTCTTTATAATGTGTAGGAACAAGTGTGTGAGGAACAGTAGAGGAAAACTCTGAAACAAGAAAAAAAAAGTTTGACAGGAAAGTGTTTTCTCTTTTGTGGCAACGAATAAGAGAGAAGCAATTCTCTTGTCTCCGAGAATGTATCTTCTCATCACCTGGAAGATCTCCTCTACCTTCTCTACACAGGAAAGACACTGTGATGTAGTTACGTAACGTTTATATGCAAAATTTTGAATTTTACCCTAAAATTCACAACTTATCCTTGCTGAAGGTACATCAAGAAGAACAACTACAGAGATGTGCATTTCAGTGTATATACACTGAAAGGTGTGTATCTGTCAATGTATATACGCTGAGAAGTGTCCTCTCTCGGTGTATATACACCAAGAGTTTTTCTGTATTCCTGCATTAGGTATTAACTATCCTTGTTTGGTGATATACATGTGATCTTAATGACCCTCGTGTAGTGGATAGGTTTTTAACTCTAAAGAAGAAATATATCCTTTATAAATTCTCTAACTTACCTAAAAAAATTGCATAACTATTTCACCGTCGCCCTTTGGGGGGAGAGAGTAAGTGACGAGTATTTTTCTAGTGCAGTTGATTAGCTAAGTTAAACAGGGTCATAGAGCGCCTGGGAACAACAGGTAATTATGATCGATCTAGTGAAGGACATCAAAGTGAAAGACGCTAATGAAGCCTTGTGAACGTTAACATATATACATAGTAACGGATTGCACTTTTTTGGAGTGTATATTGTTCAATGAACAGCACTTGGGGAATAGGAGATAACGAAGTTTGATACGAGGAAAAGGAGAGTAGATCAAGATCCCTTCAGCATCAAGCCACCTCCGTCTTAAAGGGACAGTGTGGAGTGATTTTTGTCGGGTGAGAACTGGGTAGTGTTTATGTGTAGTGTCTGGTGGGTAGCAGACACACCAGCTATGACTAGTGGGTAGCAGACACACCAGCTATGACTGGTGGGTGGCAGACACACCAGCTATGACTGGTGGGTGGCAGACACACCAGCTATGACTGGTAGGTAGCAGACACCAGCAGAGGCGCCGCTGCGCCTCTCCTTCCAAAGTTCCATCAATGAAAGGTACCAGCTCCCTGGGTTATAAAGTTCCTTTGATACCGTCAATTATTATTATAATCATAACTTAGCGCTAAACCCACAAGGGTCATACAGCTCTGTTGGTACCGTGAAGGTCCAAGGAATTGGAACAACCCATCATCCTTGTATTAAACATGATTCCCCTAAGCACAGTATGACCCCTACGGGTTTAGCTCTTCCCTCTGAAAACATATGCTTGACACAAAAAGATAAAAGAGCGTTATAGCAGGCCTACTGGCCT